>ML420500.1:171334-192880 GCA_005239525.1 Nicotiana knightiana | reverse complement strand
AACATCAGGTGACAGCTGAGTACTAATTTAAACAGCGTGCTTGATACGTCAATTCCCTGAGGGATCGACTCTGGGCATAATACCCCAGGATTATATTTGCAACGCCCGCTTAGTCTTCTACAAGACATAGTTGAGCGTGATCAATACATCTATCTCAGAAGTAAATAAGAACAGAATAGAAATAAAATAGGAGGTGACGCCCAGGCCTGCGGACGTCTGCAGAACTACCTCGGAGTCTCTGCTGGACTGAAGGCAGCAACCCTGATCTAAAGTCCAAAGGGTCCAGTACGGGATCTGCACAAAAGTGCAGAGTGTAGTATCAGTACAACTGACCCCATGTACTGAGTAAATGTCAATCCTAACCTCGGCGAAGCAGTGACGAGGCTAGGACACAATCACCGATTAAACTTGTGTAGTTCAATCATGTACGAAACAAAACAATAATAATGATAAGAAATAAGCAACTAGATACCAAATAAGGAAGGGGAAGACATGCTGAGAGGAGAGAGTATCAATTAATGGAAATAACGGGGTAAAGCAACAAATCAAATATCAAATTAAACTACAGAAATAGTAACACAAAGAAAACAAGTGCACGACATCACCCTTCGTACTTTTACTCTCATCCTCACCATAATTCAATAGAAATGGCACGACATCACCCTTCGTACTTTTACTCTCATCCTCACCATAATTCAATAGAAATGGCACGACATCACCCTTCGTGCTTTTAATGTTCATAATATTGCACGGCATCACCCTTCGTGCTTTTACGCTCATCCTCACAATATCATACATGACATCACTCTCCGTGCTTTAACACTCATACTCACCATAAATCAAATAAAACGGCACGACATAACCCTTCGTGGTTTAACTCTCTTCCTCACCCAAACAAATCAATAACAACAATCCGGCAAGGAAAAATCAACAGTACAATAATAATAAAAGCCGTAACACCCCGGCAAGGGAGCCAACAGGAGAATCAATATCATCCCGGCAAGGAAAACGACTATAACCAATCTCACTTAGTTGCTTAAATTCACGTAAAAATTCTTAACCTGAACCAATACTCAACAATGATCAATACCAAAGAAATAACATCAACATGGATAATTATCAAATCAAACTAAAGTAATTTTTGATGAAAAATCACATAAATCGCAATATTCGACTCACGGGCATGCTTGACTCCAACGTATAGATACTCGTCACCACACCTATACGTTGCACATTACACTAACACGTAGCAAATAAGACATCATACCTATTCCCTCAAGCTAAGGTTAAGCCAAACACTTACCTCGAATTCCACGACCAAACTCAAGCCTCAAATACCGCTTTCCCTTTAGAATTCGCCTCCGATTCAATTGTATCTAAACATAATCAGCTTAATAATATTAATAAATGCTAAATAATTCAACCTCAATGCCTAATTATGAGTTTTATATCATTCCTCCCAAAAAAGTCAAAAAGCGACCCCGGGCCCGCTTGGTCAAAATACGAGGTTCGGACCAAAACTCGATCACCCATTCACCCACAAGCCCGATTATGCAATTAGTTTCGGAATTCGACCCCAAAACGAGGTCTAAATTTCAATTATACAAAAAGCCCTAACTCTACCCAAATCCCTAATTTTCTACCATTGAAACCCTAGAATTCTTGATGAAAGTTGATGAGAAACATTAGAAAGTTGAAAGAAATTAGTTAATGGACACTTACCTATGATTTGGGAAGAAAATCTCTTGAGAAAATCGCCCTAAGTCTTCTATTTTTGTGAAAATTTGAAAAGAAAACGGCTGGAGTTCTATTTTAAAGACTTCACTTCCCGACCCTCGCACCTGCGGTGCTTGGGTCGCACCTGCGCTCTCGCAGGTGCGGAAAATTGGTCGCACCTGTGGAAATGGGCAAGGCCACTGAGGGCCGCACCTGCGGAAGTTTATCCGCTTCTGCGGAAACTTGTTGCACCTACGGAAAGAGGGCAGGCTGGCTGGACCGCGCCTGCGGCTGAAGGTCCGCACCTGCGAGCTCGCACCTGCGGCCCTAGGCTCGCAGGTGCGGTCTCACCAGAACTGGTGCACCAACAGTGATTTCCTAAGTCTAAACACCCCGAAACCAATCTGAAACTCATCCGAGCCCTCGGGGCTCCAAATCAAACATGCACACAACTTTAAAAACATCCTACGGACTTACTCGTGCGATCAAATCGCCAAAATAACATCTTAAACAACGAATTTAGCATAAAAATCAAAGGAAAATCTCAAGAACCTTCAAAGTTTCAAATTTCACAACTATGTGTCCGAAATGTCAAATGACCTCCATTTCTTACCAAATTTTGCAGGCATCACTCAAATACTATATTAAACCTGTACCGGGCTCCGAAACCAAAATACAGGCCCGATACCATCAATTTCAAATATAATCAAATTTCCAAAAACTCTTATAATTTCAGTAAAATAATTTCTTTCGAAAATTCATTTCGGGCTTGGGACCTCGGAATTCGATTCCGGGCATACGTCCAAGTCCCATATTTTCCTACGGACCCTCCGGGACCGTCGAATCACGAGTCCGGGTCCGTTTACCCAAAATGTTGATCGAAGTCAACTTAAATTCAATTTTGAAGGCAAAAATTAGCATTTCTCTTAGTTTTTCATATAAAAGCTTTACGGATATACGCCCGGACTATGCACGCAAAATGAGGTGAGATAAAAGGAGGTTTTCAAGGCCTCGGAACACAGTTTTGACTTATAAAATGAGAGATGACTTTTTGGGTCATCACATTCTCCACATCTCAAACAAACGTTCGTCCTCGAAAGGACATAGAAAAGTACTTGAATCGGGGAAAAGGTGGGGATACCGGCTCCGCATATCAGACTCGGACTCCCAGGTAGCTGCCTCGGCAGGCTGACCTCTCCACTGAACACGAACCGCAGGACAACTCTTCAATCTCAACTGACGAACCTTTAGGTCCAGAATAGCTACCGGCTCTTCCTCATAGGTAAAATCCTTGTCCAACTGGATACTGCTGAAGTCTAAAACATGGCTGGATCGCCGTGATACTTCCGAAGCATAGACACATGAAATACTGGATGCAGAACTGATAATTCGGCGGCAACGCAAGTCTGTAAGCCACTTCTCCCACTCTATCAAGGATCTCAAAAGGACCGATGTACCTAGGGCTTAGCTTGTCCTTCTTCCCAAATCTCATCACGCCCTTCATGGGCGACACTCGAAGCAACATCCGCTATCCGACCATGAATGCCACATCACGAACTCAGCGATCGGTATAACTCTTCTGCCTGGACTGAGTTGTACGAAGTCTATCCTGAATAATCGTAACCTTATCCTAGGCATCCTGCACTAAGTCTGTACCCAACAACCGAGCCTCTCCCGGCTCAAACCACCCAACTGGTGACCGACACTGCCTACCATATAATGCCTCATAGGGAGCCATCTGAATGCTCAACTGATAGCTGTTGTTGTAGGCAAATTCAGCTAATGGCAAGAACTGATCCCAAGAACCTCTAAAGTCAATGACACAGGCTCGTAACATATCCTCCAAAATCTGAATAGTACGCTCGGACTGTCCGTCCGTCTAAGGATGAAATGTTGTGCTCAACTCAACCCTCATGACCAACTCATGTTGAACTGCCCTAGAAATGCGAGGTAAACTGCGTACCTCGATCAGAAATAATAGACAAAGGCACACCATGAAGACGAACAATCTCCCTAATGTAGATCTCTGCCAATCTCTCCGAAGAATAGGAAACTGCCACAGGGATGTAATGTGTTGACTTGGTCAGCCTATCCACAATAACCCATAGTGCATCGAACTTCCTTTGAGTCCGTAGGAGTCCAACAACAAAATCCATGGTGATACACTCCCACTTCCACTCAGGAATCTCAATCTGCTGCAATAAACCACCAGGTCTCTGATGCTTGTACTTTACTTGATGAAAATTCATGCACCGAGCTACATATGCCACAATATCCTTCTTCATCCTCCTCTACCAATAATGCTTCCGCAAATCCTGATACATCTTTGCGGCGCTCGGATGAATGGAGTACCGGGAACTATGGGCCTCCTTTAATATCAACTCACAAAGTCCATCCACATTTGGCACACAAATACGACCCTGCATCCGTAAAACTCCTTCATCACCAACTGTAACCTGCTTGGCACCACTGTGCCGCACCGAGTCCCTAAGGAACACAAATGAGGATCATCATATTGCCGATCTCGAAGATGATCAAATAATGAAAAACGAGCAGTTGTATAAGCTAGAACACAGTCGGGCTCAGAAACATCCAATCTCATGAAACGATTGGCTAAATACTGAACATCCAAAGCAAGCGGTCTCTCCCAGACCGGAATATATGCAAGACTACCCATACTGGCTGACTTCCTACTCAAAGCATCAGCCACCCCGTTGGCCTTCCCCGGATGATATAAGATGGTGATATCATAGTCTTTCAACATATCTAACCATCTCCTTTGCCTCAAATTCAACTCTTTCTGCTTGAACAAATATTGCAAACTCTTATGATCCGTGAACACTTCACATGACACGCCATACAAATAATGCCTCCAAATTCAGCGCGTGGACAATGGTTGCTAACTCCAAATCATGAATTGGATAAGTCTTCTCATGGATATTCAACTGACGCGAAGCATATGCAATAACCTTGACATCCTGCATCAATACTGCACCTAGTCCAACCCGAGATGCATCACAATACATAATATATGGACCTGACCTCGTGGGCAAAACCAACACCGGTGCCGTAGTCAAGGCTATCTTGAGCTTCTGGAAGCTCGCCTCACACTCCTCTGACCGCCTGAACTGGGAACCCTTCTGAGTCAACATGGTCATCGGGGTTGCAATAGACAAAAACCCCTCCACAAACCGACGGTAATAGCCCGCCAAACCCAAGAAACTCCAGATCTCTATAGCTGATGTGGGTCTAGGACAATCCTTAACCGCTGAAACCTTCTTAGGATCCACCTGACTACCCTCCGCTGATACAACATGGCCCAAGAATGGAACTGAACTCAACCAAAACTCACATTTCGAAAACTTAGCATACAACTGACTGCCCTTCAGAGTCTGGAGAACGACTCGAAGGTGCTGCTCATGCTCCTCCCGACTGCGGGAATAAATCAGAATATCATCAATGAAGACAATCACGAAGGAATCCAAGTAAGGCATGAACACTCGGTTCATCAAGTCCATGAAAGTTGCTGGGCATTTGTCAAGCCGAATGACATCACTAAGAACTCATAATGCCCGTACCGAGTGCGAAAAGCTGTCTTAGGGACATCAGATGCCCTAATACTCAACTGATGGTAGCCAGATCTCAAATCAATCTTCGAAAATACCTTGGAACCCTGAAGCTGATCAAACAAGTCATCAATCCTCGGCAACAGATACTTATTCTTGATGGTAACCTTGTTCAACTGCCGATAATCTATACACATCCTCATCGACCCATCCTTCTTCTTAACAAACAACACCGACGCACCCCAAGGTGAGACATTAGGCCTAATAAAGCTTTTATCAAGCAAATCCTACAACAGTTCTTTCAACTCTTTCAACTCTGGCGGGGACATACAATGTGGTGGAATAGAAATGGGCTGAGTGCCCGGAGCCAAATCAATGAAAAAGTCAATATCCCTGTCAGGTAGTATACCCGGCAGGTCTGCAGGAAACACCTCCGAAAACTCACAAAAAATGGACACATACTCCGTAGAAAGAACCTCGACACTAGAATCACGAACATAGGCCAAACACCCCTTCTCGACCATACACCGAGCCTTCATATATGAGATAACCCTGCTGGAAGAATGACCAGGAGTCCCTCTCCACTCCAGTCGAGGCTACCCCGGCAATGCTAAGGTCACAGTCTTGGCATGACAGTCCAGTATGGCATGATAAGGCGACAACCAATCCATCCCCAAAATAATATCAAAATCTACCATATCAAGGAGTAGAAGATCTACACTAGTCTCAAGACCACCAATAACCACTAAACACGAATGGTAGACGCGATCTACCACAATAGAATCACCCACCGGTGTAGACACATATACATGAGTACTTAGAGAATCACGAGGCATAACCAAATAAGGAGAAAAATAAGATGACATATAGGAATATGTGGACCCTGGATCAAATAAAACTGAATTATCCCTGCTGCAAACTGAGACCATACCTGTGATAACCGCACGAAGGCCTTAGCCTCAGGTCTGACTGGAATAGCATAAAATCGGGGCTGGGCCCCACCAATCTAAACTACATCCCTGGGACGGCCTCCTGCTGGCTGACCTTTACCTCTAGTATCCTGGATTTCACCTCTAACTATATGACCTCCACCTCTAACATATCGACCCCCACCTCTAGCTAGCTGAGCGGGTGATGGAACACCTGATGCTGGAACCATGGCACGAGATCTCTGGTGCTGAGAACTGCTCGAGGCTCGAGGGAAATATCTGGAAATGTTCCTTGGACCACCACAAGTGTAACAAGATCTCGGCTGCTGAGGCTGCTGGCCCTTGAACTAACCCTGACGATCTGAGTAACCACCCTGAAAACTATGGAGCGGCGGTGCACTGATAGGAGCTGATGGTGCACTGTAGGGAAACTAATCAGAATACTGCATATGAGAACCACGACTACCTGGAGCACTGCGAGAAACCTGAAGTGCTGAATGAAACGGCCTAGGAGAATGGCCTCTGCCAAAAGAATCCCTGCCTCCAGATGAGGCACCACTGAATCTGCCAAAATGATGGGGCCTCTTGTCAGACCGCTGACCACTCCCTTATGATGGAACCATCTCAACTCGTCTGGCCACATTGGCTGCATCCTGGAAGGAAATATCACTCATTGTCTCCTTTGCTATCTGCAATCTGATCGGCTGAGCTAGTCCCTCAATAAATCTCCCTACCCTCTCTCTGTCTGTGGGAAGTATCATAATAGCATGACGGGCCACGTTAATGAATCTGGTCTCATACTGAGTGACGGTCGTAGAACCCTGCTGGAGACGCTCAAACTGCCTCCGATAATCCTCTCTCTGAGTGATAGGGAGAAACTTCTCCAGAAACAAATCGGAGAACTGGGCCCAAGTCAAAGGAGGCGATCCCGATGGTCTAGCCAAACAATAATCTTTCCACCAGGTCTTGGCAGGACATGACAGACAAAAAGTAGCAAAGTCGACCCCATTGATCTCCCATGTTTCGTAGAACCTCGTAACAATTATCCAAATAGTCTTGGGGATCCACTGAAGATACACCACTATTAGTAGTAAAAATCTTGGTGAACCTGTCCAACCTCCACAAAGCATCAACAGACATAGCTGCTCCATCACCGGTCTGAGCCACAACACCTGGCTTAACTCCCCCAGCTGTCCGAGCTGCTGGGGTCTGAAATTGAGAAGCCATATACTCCGGAATGCGAGTAGCGGGAGTCTGGGTTCCTCCCCCAGCCTGAGAGACGGCTGGTGCTGCAGGAAGCAAACCTGCCTGAGTGACACTCTCCATGAGGCCCACTAGACGGACCAGAGCATCCTGGAGTACCGAGGTAGCGATGAAGTATTATCATAGAATAAGAAGTATTATTAGAAGTAGTTTCCGGAGTAATTCTAGTAGTACCAGAATTATTCTCAATCTTATCAATAATCTGAGATCTTATAATAGGATCCTCAACTATTTTGAGTATCTCTATTAAGTTGTCATTACTCAACACGTTTATGTTCAAAAGAATCCTTGAACTGAGAATACAATTGATAAAAGTAATCGTTCTTGTCTTTATTTTTGCGGGGTTGGACAATCTGACAAGGAGCACATTCCTCATCCGAGGAAGATGAAGACATATAATCTTCTTCATGAAGGACCCTTAAATCTTCACTAGTATTGGAAGATTGATCATTATCGTTATCAGACCGATATGCATAAGAATTCTCTGGTGAAGAATTCAATAGAATCTTACATAAAGAATCCTTAATGTTATCATCAAGATCAAGGCTCTTAATTTTATACGTGGCTTTACAATTTTTTGCATAATGCTCTATTCGTCCACATCTATGACATGCATTAGACTTATGTCATGACCCGAATTTCCCACCGTCAGGACCGTGATGGCGTCTAACATTGAACCCGCTAGGCAAGCCAACGTTACTGATTAATTACCTTATTCCTTCATCTTTAACAATTTACCAGACTTTATAATAAAATCATAGAATTTAAAATACAAGATAACATGATTCAACAGTTTGATATAATAGTAATACGGAATCTAGAACCAAAGTACTCCCAGAACAAGTGTCACAATCTCACGGACTGTCTATGAATACTACAAATAGGAGCCTGAACAAAATATAAGTATACATCTGTCTCATAAGTAAATAAGAACAGAATAGAAATAAAATAGGAGTTGACGCCCAGGCCTGCGGACGTCTGCAGAACTACCTCGGAGTCTCCGTTGGACTGAAGGCAGCAACCCTGATCTAAGGTCCGAAGGGTCCAGTACCGGGATCTGCACAAAAGTGCAGAGTGTAGTATCAATACAACCGACCCCATGTACTGAATAAGTGTCGATCCTAACCTCGGCAAAGCAGTGACGAGGCTAGGACACAACAACCGATTAAACCTGTGTAGTTCATTCACGTACGAAACAAAACAATAATAATGACAAGAAATAAGCAACTAGATACCAAATAAGGAAGGGGAAAACATGTTAAGGGGAGAGAGTATCAATTAATGGGTATAACAGGGTAAAGCAACAAATCAAATATCAACTTAAAATACAGAAATAGTAACACAAAGAAAACAAGTACACGACATCACCCTTCGTGCTTTTACTCTCATCTTCACCAAATAATAAATAGAATGCACGACATCACCATTCGTGCTTTTACTCTCATCCTCACCATAATTCAATAGAAATGGCACGGCATCACCCTTCGTGCTTTTAAGTTCATAATATTGCACGGCATCACCCTTCGTGCTTTTACGCTCATCCTCACAATATCATACATGACATCACCCTTCGTGCTTTAACACTCATCCTCACCATAAATCAAATAAAATGGAAAGGCATCACCCTTCCTGGTTTAACTCTCTTCCTCACCCAAACAAATCAATATCAACAATCCGGCAAGGAAAAATCAACAGTACAATAATAATAAAAGCCGTAACGCCCCGGCAAGGGAGCCAACAATAGAATCAATATCATCCCGGCAAGGGAAACGGCTATAACCAATCTCGCTTAGTTGCTTAACTTCACGTAAAAATTCTTAACCTGAACCAATACGCAACAATGATCAATACCAAAGAAATACCACCAACATGGATAATTATCAAATTATCAACATGGAACAAATGCAATTCCTTTATTAACTTTTGAAAGATCTTCATAAAAATCTTCTTGGAAGAAATTTTGTTGATCTTTATTAAAGTTTTTAAAAAACCAATTATGAAAAGGTTCCCATATAGGTTGTAAAAATTCTTTTTGGATCTTTTTCCTTATCGGATATCCTGGTGAAAAATCCAATTTTTGTGTATTATCCATGTAAACCATGTGGAAAATCCATATCGGATAAAGTAGGTTCTATGTCAGGAGTGACAACATGATTACGAATTTTGATATTATCAACATGATTTTGAGAAATTTCATCTTCTCTAATTTGAGAAGTTGATGCTCTAGAAGGCAAATCAACAATATAATCAACATGAGATATATATGAAGAGGAACTATATCTTATTATTCTGGATGGTAAGCCAATATTATCAGCATAACTCATGAGAGAATTAAAATCATCAAATCTAAATCTAACAGTTCCATCAGGAGTTTGTTCAATTTCAGAAATATCCGAGGCATCAGTTTCCACAATTTCCCTCAGCTTGGATTAGCAAGAGTGAGACATAGAAGGTTATTAACCTGAGTCTTAATATGTTAAACCGCCTGAGTATGACTATCAGTCCAAGCTTTAGGTTTTTTCTTCAATCTATCATATAAAATAGAAGTATCTTTTTGCCAAATCCTTTATAAAAGGAGAAATATAATTTAAACTTCCTAAAAATCTTTGCAATTGAGTTTTATCAAGAATTTTATGTAACGACCTCAAACCTTGCCAAGATGGTTAGCCACGCGGGGATCAACCTTTCAACTTCAATCGCCTTTATAGGCACTTCAATTTGATTTCCTCCTTTCAAGGTTTTGAGTTTGAATCATCAGCCATTGTGGCCAGTTGGGATCGACTCGATGCCTCTGACGAGGCTGGGTGCCTTTTGCATATTAGTCCGTGTCAGATGAGAGCCCTGTAAATCAGTCTTGCCATCATTTCTTTGCCTTAGTTTTCGAATAGAGTTGGAACGAAAGGGATTCAAAGAAAAATAAATGACAGAATGGACAATGAATTTAAACAAGAGGTGTCCCTTTTGGGGAAAGGAAAGAAGGACTAATCTGGAGTGCATGCGGACTTCAATGAACATGACATGCCTTTTGGATTGGTTGCCTGATCTGTGTAAACCGTCCGACTCTCATAAATTCATCACAACTATCACCTCGAGATTGAGAAACCTTGCCCCGGACTGCGTCCGTGTCAGTGACCCATTATCCTTTTCGATCAGTGGCGCCCTTTTCGGGTTTTCACCAACTAACCTCTCTCATTTCTCTTCTCACCATCGCCTTGTAGTGCTCTTTGCGAGTTTTCACTAACAAGACTCTCTCATTTTTAATTTCTTTGCTTACCGCCGCCTCACGATGCCCATGTGGGTTTTCACCGATAAGACTCTCTCATTTTAATTTCTCTCATTTTCTTGTATTTGGATCCAAACAACTATATCCTCCAATTTTGGACATCTTTGCTGATTGATCGGAAGGACTTGAACAAGGTTTTTGGTGAAAATAATTTTTGTTGAATTACAACTTTGGAACCTTTCAGGCAACACATTCCCGAATCTTAACACTTGCCCCAGCTTAAACTCTTGGGGAAATGTGGATTTTTATTTTGGTGTGACTGAACCCCAGGGAGAGGCTGCCTACGTATCCTTTCAGAATTAAGTCGAACGTAGTTCAGGAAACTTTTTTTTTTTCATTTCATCATTTTTTAAATTTTTTTTTCAACATCTCTTTTTTCTCTTTCCAATAACACCTTGGGTTCGAAAGAGGGTAATCAAAGAAGAGTAACCGGCTCAAAGGGTTTGCAAAAGGGTTAATGCTATTTGGGTAGCGAGAATGAAAGCCTTCGTCATCCCAACCGGAGAACATTTGTAAATACATAGAGGATCAAACATAGTATCTTTTGACGACATCTGCATTGAAAACCGTTTCGGGGTCATTTCCTTCGATATCCCCCAGGTATAACGCTCCTTTTGGTAGAAATTTCCTTATGATGTATGGACCTTTCCAGTTTGGGGTGAATTTTCCTTTCGCTTTTTCGTGGTGCGGGAGGATACGTCTTAAAACGAGTTGCCCTACTTTGAAGTTCCTAGGTCGCACTTTCTTGTTGTAAGCGCGGGCCATTCTTTGCTGGTATAATTGTCCGTGGCACACTGCGGCCATTCTTTTCTCATCAATCAGAGTTAATTGCTCCAGTCGGGTCTTGACCCACTCATTGTCCTCAATTTCTGCTTCGACAATAATCAGAAGGGAAGAAATTTCTTCAGCGGGTATTACGACTTCAGTGCCATAAACCAATAGGTATGGGGTATCTCCTACCGATGTGCGCACGGTCGTGCGATATCCCAACAATGCAAAAGGCAACTTTTCATGCCATTGCCTGGATGTTTGAATCATTTTCCTGAGAATTTTCATGATGTTTTTGTTTGCTGCTTCAACGACGCCATTTGCTTTGGGCCGGTAAGGGATCGAGTGTGCGGTGTGTTATCTAGAACTGTTCACATGCCTCCCTCATCAAGTTACTGTTTAGATTCGCGGCATTGTCGGTAATGATAGTTTTTGGGATACCAAAACGACAGATGATATTAGTATGCACGAAATCCACCACACTGCTTTCTTAGTGATAGCTTTGAACGTGACGACCTCGACCCATTTTTTGAAATAGTCGATAGCAAGCAAAATGAATCTGTGCCCGTTTGAGGCCCTTAGCTTGATTGGCCCAATGACATCCATTCCCCAAACAACAAATGGCCAGGGTGCCGACATAGGATGCAGTTTTGATGGTGGCGCATGGATTAGGTCTCCATGTGTTTGACACTTATGGCACTTCCGGACGAAACCGAAACAATCTTTCTCCATGGTCATCCAATAATATCCAGCCCGCAAGATTTTCTTTGCGAGGACGTACCCATTCATGTGGGGACCGCATACTCCTAAATGTACCTCGCCCATGATCCTTTTGGATTCTTTGGCATTTACACATCTTAACAGATTCAGATCGGGAGCCTTTTTATACAGTACTTCCCCACTTAGGAAGAAACTGCTGGCGAGCCTTCAAATGGTTCTCTTTTGGTCTCCGTTGTCCTACTCGGGATATTCTCTTGTCTTCAAAAATCCTTTAATATCATGATACCATGGTTGTACATCAGGTTCTACTTCGACCATGTTGAAATAACCATGTCTTTCCTTGATTTGGATCTCCAATGGGTCTATACGAACATTACCCGGATAGGGCAACATTGCAGCTAGGGTGGCCAGTGCATCAGCTAACTCATTGTGGCACCCAAGAATATATCTGAACTCGATGACTTTTAAATCGCTTACCAAGATTCTCCATATGCTGTCTATAGGGAAGGAGTTTAACATCCCGAGTTTTCCACTCTCCCTGAGCCTGCTTAATGATCAAATCAGAGTCTCCCATGATCAACAACTCTTCTACATCCATGTCAATGGCCATGTTCATGCCCATTATACAAGCTTCATATTCAGTAGCATTGTTTGTGCAGAAGAAACGGAGGTGGGCCGTGGCTGGGTAGTGTTGTCCTGTGGGTGAAATCAAAATCTCCCCTATCCCAATACCTTTCGCATTGGCTGCTCTGTCGAAGAACATTTTCCAGGTGTCAGTGCCTTCCGAGATTACTTCGACGGAGTTGATTTCTTCATTCGAAAAATAAGTGCTCAAGGGTAGGTATTCATCATCAACTGGATTTTCAGCTAGATTATCGGCCAATGCTTGAGCTTTCATAGCTGTGTGAGTGACATAGACAATATCAAATATGTGAGCAAGGTTTTCCATTTTGCTAATCTCCCTGTGGGCATTGGCTTTTGGAATATGTACTTCAAAGGATCCATCCTCGTGATGAGGTAGGTGGTATAAGCCAATAAATAATGTCGGAGCTTCTGAGCAACCCAAGTTAGAGCGCAACAAGTCCTTTCTAACTGAAAATACTTGGCCTCGTAGCTTGTGAATTTCTTGCTTAAGTAATAAATGGCCTGCTCTTTCTTCCCGGTTACATCGTGTTGCCCGAGAACACACCCAAAGGAATTTTCTAGCATCATCAGGTATAGGAATAGAGGTCTCCCCAGTTCTGGTGGGACTAACACGGGAGGATTTGACAGATATTCTTTGATCTTGTCAAAAGCATCCTGGCACTCGTCTGTCCATTTGACGGCTACATCTTTTTTTAACAGCTTGAATATAGGCTCGCATGTGGAGGTCAACTGAGCGATGAACCTGCTGATGTAATTCAACCTACGCAACAGACTCATGACTTCCTTCTTGGTTCTTGGGGGTGGGAGATCCCGAATAGATTTTATCTTTGTCGGGTCCAGCTCAATGCCCCGTCGACTGGCTATAAATCCCAGTAATTTTCCGGATGGAACTTCGAAAGCGCATTTGGCTGGGTTTAATCTTAAATCATATTTGCGCAGGCGTTCGAAGAATTTCCTCAAATGTTGCACATGGTCACTTTGGGTCCTAGATTTAATGATCACATCATCCATGTACACCTCGATCTCCTGATGCATCATGTCGTGGAATATGGCGGTCATGACCCTTATATAAGTTTCCCCAACGTTCTTTCAACCAAATGGCATGACCCGGTAACAGTATGTTCCCCAGGGTGTAGTGAAAGCAGTCTTTTCTTNTGGCACAATTGTCAACTAGGATATGTATGTTTGGTAGTGGAAAATTATCTTTGGGACTTGCTTTATTCAGATCTCGGTAGTCGACACATACTTGGACCTTTCCGTCTTTTTTAGGTACCAGAACCACATTGGCCAACCAGGTGGTGTATTGGACCACTCGGATTACTCCAGCCTTTAGTTGTTTAGCGACCTCTTCTTTGATCTTGTCACTCATGTCTGTTTTAAATTTCCTCTGCTTTTGTTGGACAGGTGGATGACCGGGGTAGGTTGGCAATTTGTGTACCACCAAGTCCATACTTAGTCTGGGCATGTCGTCGTAGGACCAAGCAAACACGTCTTTGAATTCAAATAGGAGTTGAATCAAGGCGTCTCTAGTCTTTTCATCCGTGTGGACGCTTATCATGGTTTCTCGAATCTCTTCTTCATTCCCCAAGTTAACGGGTTCCGTTTCGTTTAAGTTTGACTTAGGCTTATTCTCGAACTGTTCGAATTCTCGATTTATTTCCCTAAAAGCCTCTTCTTTGTCATATTCCAGTTCTTGATTCATTATTTCGAGGTTAGACGGCGTATTAAGATCAGAGCATGAAGTCCGCAAGCATGTCATGTTTTTTAAAGCCGCATTATTAGGACTGAAAAATAAGAAAAGTAAACAAAAATCAGAAAGAATAATAGACGACGAAACTTTGATTTCATTTCATTGAATTTGAACATAGGAGGGTTACATCGGAATTTAAAGGCAAGAATTTAAAAACACTTGAATTACACCCTGAAATAACTCATAGTGCAGAAAGGATGGGAAAAACTGAACTACCGGGACTCCCGCCTGATGGGGAATGAAGTAGCCTCCCAGTTTTGCAACTTGGCACGGGCCCCATATACTGTACTTCGGCAGTGCTGGAGCCTTCTCCTGGTTGGACATATGGGCCTCATACAACATCTGCCTCATTGCTCCACATATTTCTTCTATTTCTTCGGCTGTGAAAACCTCTTCCTCTTCCTCCACGTATTTTGGCTT
Source organism: Nicotiana knightiana (assembly GCA_005239525.1). NCBI lineage: Eukaryota > Viridiplantae > Streptophyta > Magnoliopsida > Solanales > Solanaceae > Nicotiana > Nicotiana knightiana. The sequence goes on along the minus strand of ML420500.1, from coordinate 177,820 downwards.
GACAAATGATGCGGTGATGTCCGACATTGGATGAGGAAATACCCAACCATTTTTCTTATGTTGGTCAGCCCACTGTTCGTCGTCGGGGGTAGCTTGAAACCCTATGCCAAAAAGCTTTTTATTGGTAGGAAAAGTGATGAGTTCTTTAACGCCTTACAAGGACACCCCAAGCCCTTTTCCAGGTATGTACCGATGTGTAATCATGTCATTGGCGACCATAATTGACGCGTTTGATAGGAAGGGTTGAGGGCACGGGGGTTCCTTCCTCATGCTGGTCCGCAACCACAATCTCGAAAGCCTGGTAGACTATGTGCTCGCTGCTCTCTCTTGCTTCCAGGCATGGGGCTAAAGGGTCCCTGTAAATAGATTGCTCGTCTTCCCCATGGACCACGATTTCCTGGTCGTCATATTCGAACTTAACCATCTGGTAGAGAGTAGATGGCACTGCCCCTGCTGCATGGATCCAAGGCCTTCCCAGGAGATAATTGTAGGAAGTATCCATATCCATGACCTGGAATGTCACTTCTAAATCTACCGGGCCGATTGTCAAGACCAAATCAATCTCCCCTATCGTGTCTCTCTTGATACCATCAAATGCACGGACGCACCCATTGTTGGTCCTGATTCTCTCAGTCCCGATCTCCATTCTTTGTAGGGTCGATAGAGGGCAAATATCAACCCCAGATCCACCGTCCATCATAACCCTTTTCACATAGTAACCCTCACATTTAACAGTTAGGTGGAGATCTTTGTTGTGGGCAGCACCTTCCGGGGGCAAGTCATTCTTGCTGAATGAGATCCAGTTGACTTCAAAAAATTGTTCTGCCATTCTTTCTATTTGCTCGACTGTGGTGTTGGCCGGAACGTATGCTTCATTAAGGGTTTTGATCAGGATCTTCTGATCCTCGTTTGAATTTACCAGTAATGATAGGAGTGATACCTGAGTGAGGGACTTTCCGAGCTCCTTGATTATGGCGTATTCAGCGGTTTTCATACTTTTGAAGAATTCTTTTGCCTCTCCGGCACTGATCGACCTTTTAGGCGGGACGCGTTTCAACTTGCTTTTGTTTAGTTCTTCCAGGTCGAGGTATTTATTTGATGAGTTTATATCGCCTGTTTCCCCAGTAATCTCTTTCTCTTTGTACGTCACCACTATCCCGTGGTAATTCCAGGGGACGACAATAGTATTCTTCATGGGAGTTTGCGACGCGCAGATAATAACCACGGCCTCATTCAGCCTTGGTGATATTATTTGCCCCCGCGCCACATACGTCCCTTTCGGCACGTATATTTTTGGGCCGTTCATTATTGCCTTGTTGAATTGTAACCTCCTGGGAGGGCTCAAAACACTTTGTTCCTTCCTGGGTGCCTTGGGGACGTAAAGAACAACGTCTTCAGAGGGTCCCCTATTTGTCTCAGCCTCAGCCTTCTCGGGGACCTGGGGGACGGGGCTACTCTTATTAATCTCTTTGCCTAGTTTGGGTGTCGCCTTGGGCTTTCTTTCCACATCTGCGATGGTGATGATGGCCTTTAGAGCTGGATCAAAATCCTGGTCCTTGCAAATCATGCCGATGATGGGCCCATGATTATGAGTGGGCAGTGGATTGTTCGTCACATTGGGAGCTTCTTCGTCCCTTAACACCACTATCTTTTGTTCTATAAGGCTTTCCACGACCCTTTTGAGGGTCCAACAATCCTCCGTGTCTTGCCCTTCTGCTCCGGAATGGTAAGCACAACTGGTACCCCGTCTATATGATGGTGATTGAGGATTCTTCCCGTTCGGAGGTACGGGTTGCAGGAGTCCCATCTGGACCAACTTTGGGAAGAGGTTGGAATACGGCTCTCCGATGGGAGTGAAATTAAGTCTCCTTGGTGGTTCTTGGGGATAGGCATTGTACGGGTAGTTGTTTTGAGGAGGGAGTGGATTATATGGAGCTGGGGCACGATGGTTATTTTTTGGAGGTGGAGTTCTCTTCTGATTGTATTGTTGTTGCGGCCTAGGATGTGGCTGAGCGTCCATTACCGCATAGGGAAAAGGGGGCGTAGCATAAGCTGCGTCTTGGTGAGGATAGTAATGTTGGGAAGCTTTGGGAAATAGACATGGGTACTGTCGAGGCTTCCTGACATTGGAAACCATCATGGCTCCTTCTTCTTTCTTTTTCCTGTTGGATGCACTCCCGGATCCGCTTTGGATGGCCTGAGAGGTTGCTCTTATGGCAGATTGGCTCAGGATACGACCAGTTTTTAGACCATTCTCCACCATTTCTCCAATTTTTATTCCTTCCGCAAATGGTTTGCCTATGGAGGACATCATATTTTGGAAGTAATCAGCTTCCTGCGCTTGTAGAAAGATGCTGACCATTTCAACCTCATCTATCGGAGGTTTGACCTTGGAGACCTGCTCGCGCGATTTGATGGCGTACTCTCTGAAACTCTCTGAGGGTTTCTTTTTGAGATTGGATAGTGAGTTCCTATCGGGAGCGGTGTCCATATTGTATTGGAATTGCCGGACAAATTCCTGTGCCAGGTCATCCCATATGTGCCAGCGGGATATATCCTGGTCCATGTACCATTCTGATGCAATCCCCATCAAGCTTTCTCCAAAATATGCCATGAGAAGTTCCTCCTTCCCACCTGCTCCCCTGAGCTGGTTGCAGTACCTTTTCAAATGGGCTATGGGGTCCCCATGTCCGTCATATTTTTCGAACTTGGGGGTTTTAAACCCGCGAGGCAAATGGATGTGCGGGAACATGCATAAGTCTGCATATGAGACACTTTTCTGCCCGCTCAGCCCCTGTATATTTTTGAGGCTCTGTTCAATACTCTTCATTTTTCGAGTTATTTCTTCGTGCTCGAGGCTTTTCTTATCCTGTCCCAAAGTGACCTCAGGCTGAGTTTGTTGGGGATATTCATTGGGAGTAGCATGAGCGGTATCTTGATGGACGGATGGTGTTTGGAATATAAATGCTGGCGGCTCGAAACTTGGCCCGGAGATAGTTGGTGGAGCTGTGGTAGAGATTGGTGGTGCGGTGAAGATGTTGGAAGACAGACAAGAGAACAAAGCCTGGGGGAGAACCTCACAAGGCCTTCCGGCAAAGTGAGCCGACATAGTTGGATATCCAAATGGCATGGCTGGGTAGCTTATGGGGATGTTGGACGTCCCGCCTGCCCTGGGGATTATCTCTTGGAAACCTGGGGTGGTACTGGGTGGTTCCCTACCATTGGACCATGCGTCCCAGATTTCCAGCATGCGGAAACATAGAGCCCTATTCTCTTCAGCCGTTGCTGACTCAGATGTTGGGATGGCTGGATTTGAGTCTTCTACGAAAGAGTTGACGATTGGCAAGTGACTTTCAGACGTCATTTCTATGCTCCCTTTTGATCTAGTGAAGTAAGGATGGAAAGCCAGGTTACCGCAAAACCAACCACCTAAAAATACCTTTTTAAGATCGAACCAATAAAATGTTAGGTTGAAACATTTATCACATAGGCAATCACACGTATGGGATATGCAATGCACCTGCTCTATTTAAATGCTTTTCTATATGTTTTTGCAACAGTTGTGTACTTCATCCCAGCTTTATCTCTCAGTTTTTTTTTCTTCTTATCATTCTTGCCCTTCCTTTGGAATTTCAAAGTTTGCAAAATAGACTTGACACATATTTTCTAAAAATATAAAAACTGTTGTGGACTCAGACATGACTACAACTAGAAAAATGAAATACAGACTCAAAAACATCAAAAATACATCAGTGCTTCCGTTGCTCTAGGGGCCGGTGGGGCATCATTCGGCCTTGCCACGGGCTTGCGTGCTATGTCTTGCCGGAGGCGGTAAGGGTCGTCCATTATCTTGTGGACGAAGATCATAACCGCTGAGAATAAGGTGGTCCGAGTCATATCTTCACATTCCTGGCATCTGGTGATGATGTAGTCGGCTATCTCTTGGGCCCGTCGCCTGATGATACCCTTTTCTTGAAGTAGGAGCCCGATTTGCTGGGATCTCGCCTATAAAGTCTGGGCGTCTTTCTGACTCTGCTCTTGCCATTGTTGCAACTCTTTTTGTAACTAAGCCATCATGGCATAGCATTGTTCCCTCTCTGTCTTAAATCTTTTTTCCTGTTTGGCCATTTCGTTCGCGAGGACGACCAGCTTTTCCTTCAAGCCTATGACTTCCTGGTCATATTTCCTTTTTAGTCTCTGGACAAACTCTGTTCTTTCTTCTGCACTTCTGGTTAATCTTGCCCGAACTCCGGCCAGTTCTTCTTCAACTTTATCTAGATCATTCCCATAGCTGCACACTTTATGCCTCAGGCTGTTGATAAGCCTTTCATCAGTTCTGCTTCTCTCTGGGTTCTCAGCAGCTGTTTTTAATTCCTGTATCTGGGCCCGGAGAACTTCATTTTCTTGGGCTAATCTATTTTTCTCCCCTTCAATTGTGGCAGTATGTAGAACATTTTCAAATTTGATTTCCCTGACATGGGATTCCAACTTGCTTATGGTGGCTCGGTAGCTGTTTTCCTTTTCTAACCAAGCCCAATGCTCTTGTGTTTGCTCGGTGAATTGTTGCACGTGGGGTCTCTTTGCGGGTCGTTATTGCTCTTGATGCTCCCTGCCTCTTATGCCATACCAAGAAGTGTAGGCAGGCTCCACTTCCCCTTTGGATAAATCTCTCACCCGAGTTTGAGGTTCTAAAACCTGCACTCGTTCCAGATTTGACGGACCCTGCCTTCAGGAAATGCAGCTCTTGGGCATAACTCAATGGCTTGTTGGCTTAAATACTCGTCATGGGGAACACCCTGTTGTCTCCCCAACTGGCGTAAAACCCGGTGTGGGGCATATGGATGAATGCTTCGCAGGCCCATTAACAAGAGATAGCAAACCTCAACAGACATATTGATAACCTCGCTGATAGGGAGCCACCCGAATGTCCACTCGATTTGGTCGGCAGTTAGTGAACTCAAGTATGAGTGCCAGGCTTCCGTGCCCTTAGGAAATTTGTGGACTTTTACCCGAGTACCATGTTCCTCGATGCAATTCAAACCGGTTAAGCCGTAGTTCATGTAGACTGGGCGGTGACAGAGGTGCTCGATCATCCAGATTTGTAGAAGCAGGTTGCACCCCTCAAAGAACTTTCCCCCAGATTGGCAAACTATCAGAGCACGATAAATCTCGGCTAAGACCATCGGTATGAGTGTGCCATTGGATTTTTTCATCATGAAATCTGCCATTCCCACAAGCCCGATGTCTATGCATCCGTCACTTCTTGGGCAAATCAAGGTGCCCAAGAAATGCTACCATAAAAGCTAGCCCCCGGCGGGCTTCCCATTTAGCCTGATCTTTGTGAGTTAAACCAGTGTTGTTAGCCTCATAACCTTGGGGATCTCCATAACGTCTGTAAATAAAATAGAAAGTGTAGAAACCTTCGGATAGGCGTGGGTCTTGGACGTCCTAACTAATGTTTAACAGATCCAAAAACTTATGTGGAGTCACCTTCCTGGGTGCCACTGGGTACCGACTTCTAAGATTGTCATTGAGACCAGCATACCCTGCTATTTCCTCTAGCATGGGCATCAATTCAAAGTCTGAAAAGTGAAACACGTTGTGGGCGGGATCCCAAAATGGTACTAGAGCCTCGACGATGTCCAACCTCGGCTTGATTTTTAGAAGACCAGTAACTCCCCCTAAAGCTTTCATAACAGACTTTCTACTAGCTTCCCCCAAGTCGCTCCACCACATATGGAGTCCTAGAGGGATTTCCTCGACTGCCCTGAAGGGAATGTTTTCAACTGTATTCATCCTGCACATTCGTTTTTTGATTAAAACCACAAAAAATTTGGAAAGTGTTATTTTTGCAAAGGGTTTTGTAATAAAGAAAAATGGACCATCTTTGCGAATACGACCCTTCAATACTTTGGGTAGGAAGTTTTTTAAGGCTGTGTTTGAGAATTGGGTCGAAATTTAAAGACAAACCACATGCGGCCACTTTTTGCAAAAAACGGCCTTCCGGTGCCCCACTTGGGCGATCAGGCTACAATGGCGGTACCTAATTTTATTTAGGGCTATATCCTTTCATTTTAGAAAATAGGGTTGGAACCGATGAGGGTTGCCTACGTATCCCATACCCATGAGAATAGAACAATACGTAGTTCGGGAAATCTTGACTGATTAAAAAATATACACCTAGTCATTTTGTTTTGGAATATTATTTTTAGAAATTTTGGCAGATTCTCGGGATAAATACGAGGATTTTCAAAACAAGGTGAATTTTCTATTCTACCCCACTCTTGGTTTTTCTGTTCGCTTTCTTTTTCTTTTTTTTTAGCCGGTCAACACACAAGCTGAAACAAATAAATGCATACGTAGCAGGTAAGATGCATCATGATAGTCTTTTATTTCGGGTACACCTGTCCTAGACGGACCCAACCCCTGTGTTGAGTCCCCTAAGTCAAATGCACATGATGCAAATAAGCGTTCCTACTAGGGATC
>ML420500.1:117789-171283 GCA_005239525.1 Nicotiana knightiana | reverse complement strand
GGGGGGGGGGGGCAGCGTACCGGGAATACAGAAGCTTCACCGACTTTGCAACTTGTCCATACCTCGTTCTAAAATTTGGATATGACTCTAACAGAAAAGAAGTCACACGAAGTGCACACTTCCCAGATGATTTAGAAGACTCAGAGAGAAGGGGGTTTCAGCACAATTTATATACAGTTCACATAATATCAAAGCGGTAAAAAGTGGCATTCAACACATTAGGCCCAAACACGTAAAAAATCAGACAATCATGAAAGCCAAATATAACAACTATTCTAAGCTCAAATTCTTGAACCCTGAACCAGAGATTTTGGGTCCCCGTCCCCATCAGAGTCGTCAGAGTTGTCACACCACCTTCTTCCACTACCCCCCGAGAAATAAAAGAGTTATAAAGGAGTTTTTCTAATTAAAGTGACATTATTCGGATTTGGGAGTTATTTTAGTTTTTAGAGTCGCCACCCGTATTTTTTACGATGTTCCGGGACACCATTTATCTATTGAAATCTCAAACCGAGGAAATTTTTGACTCTATTTTGATTTGTCTGCGACCAGAAATCTGAGTAAGGAATTCTGTTAACCCGGGAGAAGGTGTTAGGCATTCCCGAGTTCCGTGGTTCTAGCACGGTCGCTTAACTATTAATATTTGGCCTAAATTATCTGATTGTTTACGTGTTTTAGCCTATTGTGCATTTATCCTTTTTAACCTTTTAGCCGCTTTTGACGTTTATGGATTTATCTTGAAAACAAGTCACGAGAACGTGCACTCGTTTACTTTTTAAACATATTACAATTGCGCCACATGAAATGCACTCGCAATTATAACACGTGATTTAAATATAGTTTTAAGTTAAAGTCGGGGAAATTAGTTGTCGCACCCGAGTGTAGATTACGTAGTCAAGACTATGATCGTGACGGTTTTATAATGCCTATTTGAGGCGATGTTTGATTATTCTTTAGGTTTAGTATTTTTAGCCTAAAAAGGTATTTTTAGCCTAAGGATGTGTACAAAGCCACCCAGAGTTAGGTTGGCTATCCTAAAGGATAAGTGTTTGGGCTATGGCCATGTTTTAGCCCAATTTGTCATCTAACCCTTTTTGGCCAATCCTAACTATGATTAATTATTAGAAAAATAAAGCTGTATAATTCTATTGAAAAAATGTCAACAAATGAAAGGTTCAATAAGAAATCTAACAGGGTACTGATTCACAAATTACATATTAAAAGAGTCAAGTGAACACATTCAGCTATAGTAGAATATTGACTTAACATTTTTGTCAATTTCAGATGGCCTAAATACATGCTTTTTAAATAATGATTCATACGCATTAAGCCTATTCAGGAGTGTTCATACATCTATTGTTGTAAATTCAGAAAATTTAAAGGATGTGAGATGAATTGAAAATGTTTTGAATCACAAATTCCTATTTATATATTTTTCGAAAGTCATTGAATCTGGAACGATTATTTCCAGAATTTCAGTAAGTGTTTACAAAGAGATTTTGGACAGACTAATTCGAATACAAATCCATACGAATAGATTCAAGAAATTCTTTGGAACTTCAATTGTATCTGAACGATTACATGCCTACTATCATTGTGTTACTTCTTTAGAGCAAATAACTCTAAACTTTGGGCTTATGCACTCCCTTCTGGCCCAATGGCCTAGGAGGTTTAAACTTGATAGAGCCTCAATGGGCTGTTCTACCGAGTTAACCCAGTTTCAAAGAGGATTTCATATGAGTGAAAAAAAAAAAAAACTGAATGTCCAGTCCATATTACAAGAATGATAAAAAATGTAGAATTTATGCTATTACATTGTCATTTTTTGCTCAAAAACACAGTTCCTAAAATGAGATAATAAAGAAAACAGTTGCTGCTCTTGTGCAAGCTAACAACCCTCCATAACTCTACCTGTATTTTTATAGATTTTCTTCAAAAAAAGTGAGTGAAGTATTTATGCATTTTTTAGGAAGAATTTGACCATTAAAAGGTCAGACCCATTTCCTTAACGCAGATTCAGCTAGGGAATCATCTTACACTTTTAAAAAAAAAATAACTTTAAGGAATTCATATACAATCAGGAAAGACTTATGGGTTTAAGCAAGCATTTACAAGCATTTTTAATACAAGATTCTCATACTTGTGAGTTTAAGCTCAAACATACATTGGAGCAACACTCATAATTACACAACCACCTCAGGAATTCACATTTTTAGTTCATCCAAAGCACCAGAATATCAAAGCAGACACACACATGTTTGAAAAGCTTCTGAAACAACAACTTTTATTTAGACAACATTGTTACATACTTCTTTTCAAAGGAAATCAACAAAATATGACCAAATGAAGTCGAAATATCAGAATTTCAGAAGGAGATAGATCCAACACAGCAACAACAACAACTTTTAAAGGAAACCCAGGAAACCTCGACTCAAGAGTGACCCATTTAAACCCAGAAAACCCAGTAGATCAGTTTTGAGATGAAGAAAACCAAACAGCTACAATGAAAGACTAAATTTTACTGCTTTATCTTAAAGGTGTGTAGAAGGATCTGTTTTCAGAGATGAAGAGCCTTCTAATGTGTGATCCCTTTAGGAAAATCTGAGTAGAGAGAAATCCTAAAAAATCCGTGTGTATTCAGATTTTTCAGCAGCCCAGCCTCTTCCTTTAGTGGTAAAAGTGTGTGTGTATATAGGGGTATTTGGGATAGGATATGCTTAGCATATTCCTTATCCAATAAGCTGAAGATAGTACAAATACAGCTGTCAACCTTATCTTTAGGGACAACTGCCCTAATCTATAAGATTCCCAGCCCCCTAAAATTCCCTTTTTAACCCTAAAATATATGATTTCCTTATTCTAGAAGGTTCTTGGGTTGTTACACCCAATATTCCCTTAACTAAAAGTCCTATACTACCCCTTAAGGTCCCTATAATTACCATTAGGTAACTAGGGTTAAGTTGCTTGAGTTATCTATTAATTTGGGTTAGTTGATCCCAATTATTTACTTTAGTTCTATTAGTTGTTCTTAACTATGGTTAAGTTAATTAATTAAAGGTTAATGGATTAAGTTCCTATTAGTCAACTAGGTTTAGCTTGTTACTTAATGTAAATCAATCAATTTAATTCCTTAACCTAAGTTAACTGATTTAGTTTAATTAAGTCAACTGAGTTACCTAAAATCAGAAACTTAACTAATTATCAAGCCTAGGTTAAATGATTTGTTTTAGTTAATTAGTCCTAAACTAATTATCTTAGGCAGATTTTAGGACTTAGTTAATTGTTTAAGAGACTATTAGACTAGGTTAATCTATTAAACAAGTGATTATGAGAAATTATTGTTAACTAAATTAGTCTTGGTAAGTCTAGGTTAAATCATGACCAATCATTGTTTTAGAACTGAGTTTTTAGCCTAATTGGTTGATTAGTTTTCTAATTATTAACTGATTTCAACTTGTTTAGAATTTTGGTTGATTAACTAGAGTTAACTAAGTTGTTTAGACTTAGTCTGTTTTCTTGTATTAAAGTCTGTTTAAGTTTCACTTGAGCCTAGGGGGAATTAGTTTGTTTAAGTTACTTGAATATGCCAATATAACCTAAGAGTTGAAATTTAAACTATGATTAACTGGAAGTTAACATCTAATTGAGACTAATAACATAGGCAGCAAAATCAAGGCTAAATCAAACGACGACCTCAAACAAAACACGAGCAAAACAACTAATAGAGGCTGTTTTACTTACAAGCATTTCAACATATGAATTCAGGGATTTAATCAATCAGTTGTTCATGCTTGTTTATTGACAGAATTCACCAACATAAAGATGTCTGGAAATTAGCAGAGAAAAGAAACTAAACAAAAACCTAATGCTAATCTCGGTCATACAAATTACTAAACTTGAACAGTTAAATCATACAAAAATAGTGATAAAAACCTAAGCTAAATGCGTTTGGGACTTTAAACTAAAAAAAAAGAAAACATGAACAGGTAAAAGAAAACAAAAATCAGAAATAGTGATGTAATAAAGGAAAACAGTGAGTAAATTACGACCTATTCATGCTATCGATCAAGAAAAAACAGGATGGAAGTGGGGGATACCAGTTTGAGGGATTTGGACGAACTACGGCGACTAGCCGGAGTTTGGCCGGACTACGACGACCTCCAAAAGTGACCCTTACTCACATGAATCAACGACTCTCGCCAAGAACCATCGACTCATGTAAGTTTGAGTCACAGAGTCGCTGGGGATCATCTTCATCTTGTTCTAGGGTTTTGACTGTTTCCTAAATTCGAAATTACTCTTAACTGGATGGTTATTTGGGGAAATTGATAGTGGGAGGTGATTGAGGGAAGGGTGAGGATTATCTGGTGCGAATTTGGGGTTGATTGGAGAAGCTCCGCTGCCGGAGGCGATTCCCGGCCGGCGGAGGACGGCGGCTAGGGTTTGGTCTCTTAGAGAAGATAGAGACGGTGGGGAAAGGGGGGGGGGGTGTAAGACTTTGAAGTGAATTGGGGTAGGGGGTGTTTAAAGTAGTTAAATACTTATTAGGGGGTTAGTTCCGGACCGTTGGATCAAAATTATCCAACGGCTGAGGTGAAAGGAAAGCTAAACGGCGTCGTTTGGGTAGTGTAGGGGCAGGCCGGGTGGGCTATGGGATTTGGGCTGGGTTGTTTGAGTGTATAGAGATAAGGATTGGGCCTGGGTATTTCTTGGCCCAGGTCCGATTTAATTCTCTTTTTAAACTAATCTAAACTACTTAATTAATTTAAATTAACTTAAAACTCCATAAAAATATATTAATTAATTCTAACTTAGTCTAATAAGAGATTGATTGGTAAATAAATTAAGGGTGAAACAATTAATTTGAAACTCATATATTTTAAAAGAAAAAGTCAATTTTCACAATTTGTTCGAAAAAATGACTAAATTTAGCAATTAGTTATTAAAACTACATTACATCAAATAATCATCATCTGTTTGTTATTTTATTCAATTAATTACCCATAATGAATATATAATTCCTTGATAATAATGATGCGCCTAATTACGCAAATTTAAATAATTTTAAAGGACGAATTATGAATATGCAATGCAAAATAAATTCACAATTAACACTAAAATTCAACAAAAATTTGTGAAATTAATTTATTTTATTGAATTTGTAGGAGTATATGGTGGGTGAAAAATCACATGCTCACACTCCTCATGTTATAAAAACTAACTTGCTCCTTCAACTTTGGGAGTCCATCTTTGTGCATTATAGTGTTAAATAAAATATACACCACATTTTAATAATAATAAGATGAAATTATTTGGTTCTTGACCCTGAACCACTTGTGAGGGGAGAATGTAATATACTTTCGTATATAACGTATATCAAAATGATGTAGATAACAATGTTCTCATAAGCATTAGTTTAGCTATTAAGTGAAGGCACTCATTAAATCATTTTGCTAAACGAAACCAATTTATCAAGATGAACTATCTTGAATAAAAATCTGAAAATTATGCTCGAAATTAAATTATTGAGCAAGTTACCTCGCAAATACCATGTTGCAGATTAATAATAATCGCACATGTAATCATCTCATAGATCCATCTTATGTGGCATACATGGCAGGTGAATGAGCTGATATTCACCTTTGATCAATTCCAGAATCAAGGGATTCAATCCCAATTTTAGTTGGTACAATAATCGTGAGAACAAGCAAAATAAGAGAATTCATAAAGAACTTTATTGTTCTTTAATATTTACCCATGTGAATTCTCTTTAATTTTTGCACATAATTTAAATTAATATGGCTAAAATCAATTATGCCAACTGGATAAATTATCAATATCGATAAACTTCAGGTTTATACCATGACGTGTACAATTATCAATAAACTCCAAGTTTATTATGATATGGGTTTTTGTATCAATAAACATTCACTTTATTGTGATATTCTTTTATTTGTGTAGTACAAAATGAAGAATAAAGTAGGTAACTTTTCACATACATATTACCCTGCTACAAGTTGTAGTAATAGAAGATATTAAATATTTCCTTTATTTATAGTCTCAATATAACAAACCTCTTTCGCGAATACTTTAAAAACTCAATAAGTTTCTTTAAGACTGACTACAACACAATACCTTATTGATAATCAATTTTGTTTCTCCAAAATAGTATAATTGGCTTTTCCAGAGCTCTCAATTAATTTTGTACTATCACATATTCCTCAACATTCATATGGTGAATATCTCTTTCAAGGAGAAAGTTATACGATTATGGTCATTGTCGATATCATCATAGGCAAGATATGTTACTTTTATTACTTTTGACTTGTAATAATCACATTGCCATAATATTTTGGCATAATCACAATATGTACGTGATCAATGACTATTCATGCCATAATAATGAAACTATTTTCTTATTTCATCTCAAACCTCATTTTAGAGGTGAGTGTGGTATATTCACTACCACTAACACGTTCATATTCTTCCAAGAATGACTATCCTCTATATGTGCTTTACAAAATCTCGTGTCATATAAATATTACTATCACGACCCCAAATCCTAACAGGTCGTGATGGCGCCTCTCGTGGAACTAGGCTAGCCAACCATCACATAACTACACATTTGTTTTAATATAATTTCTCAAAAATCAATAATAACGAGTGACAGAGTATAAAAATTTTCTCTAAGTCTTTAAGCAAACATAATAATATAATCTACTGTCTAAATAAATCCCCCAGGACTGAAGTCAACCGATCACGAGCATTTAAGAATAAAACTAACACTGCTAATGTCATAAACCATGTCTCGGAATAAAATACTAATGCTAATGAAGGTAGGGAAATGGAGAAGCTGTGGACGCTGGACAGCTACCTCGAAATCCCAAAAGCTGACGACAACGAACTCGGATGGCTACTACTTCGAACCAGTACCTGGATCTGCACACAGAGGTGCAGGGAGTAATGATGAGCACGCCAACTCAGTAGTAATGAAAATAAATCACAGTCTGAAGAATAAGAAACACACAGCAACAATTACACCAATCCACAAAACCGTACAATATCAAGTCTCAATAAAGTATACATAAGTTCGAAAACCAATTTCCGTAAAAAAAATCCTTGAAACAAGTACAATTTCCAATATTTCTCAGTAAATCCCAAAATATCAGTTTGAAAGATGAAACGAATCATAATCAAAAGCTCAGCAAAATATCATTTTTAAACCGCACCTCGGGCAAATCATCAGTCATAATCGGTCACTCAGTACCTCACCATCACTCAATAATAGTCACTCAGCACCTCACAATCACTCAACATTAGCCCATCGGGCAACCTCACTGTCACTCATGCCTCCCAATCACTCATCACTCAGAACTCGACACTCTCACTCAGTAAGTACCTACGCTCACTGGGGATGTGTACAGACTCCGGAGGGCTCCTACAGCCCAAGCGCTATAAACAAGCCAAATCATGGCATCAATCACTCTCAGGCACTCGGCCTCTATCATATAACATCCTCACAATATTGGCCCTCGGCCTCACTCAGTCAAACACTCTCAACATGCCACTCGGGCCATAAATAAACGAGGTTCTCGACCCAAAAATAGTATTTCATTTCAAGAAATAGTAATATCATCAAATAGGAACAATTTCACAAGAAAGACTGAGTGTAAAATCATAGTTTCAAAGTGAGAAATATCAGTAAAATAGCCCCCAAGGGGTTAAAACAGATCGGCACTAGGCCCCAACCATGGCTTACAACCCAAATATATCAAAACATGATAATACTATAAAATATATACTTTAAAAGTAGTTTTGCAATTCAATAGTTGCCTGAAAAGGAACATTTTCCCAAATTTCCAGTTCGTGCATGTCCCACACTCGTCATCCAGTGTGTGCGTCACTCCAAAATTCGTGAAAGGATGCAAAGTCAGGGGTTTCACACCCTCGGGACAAGATTTAAGGACATTACTTACCTCAAACTAGCCCGAAAAGCTATTCCTAACACGCTTGCCTCTCGAATCAACTCCCGAGTGCTCCAAATCTATCAAGTTCAGATTTTTCACATCAAATTATGTTAAGGGGATGAATTCCAATTGAAAAATATCAATTTTAGCACAAAGCCCGAAATTAGTCAAAACCCGACCCCCGGGCCCGCATCTTGGAACTCAACAAACTTTATACCAAAACGGTCCTTATCATCTCACGAGTCCGTACATATAAAGAACTCTGAAATCAGATTCCGTTTGACCCCTCAAATCATCCCTAAAAGGCCTCTTAAACTCAAACCCTAATTTCACCTTTTTCTATTGATTTTTCCCAATTAAACACTGTTAATTTGGTCCTTAATCACATATAATCGAGTTATTGGGTCCAAAATCCTTACCTCAATTAAGAACAATCGTCTTCCCTTTTCAAAATCGCTCCAAAAGCTCAAATCTCGTTAAAAAATGGAAGAAAACTCGGACTGCTAGTTATATATACACTATCCAGAATTTTCGCGGTACTGTTCACGCGCTACTGGTTATGCTGCTGTGAAAAAAATGCACCAGCTTTTCTTCTAGTCTAAATTGATCCGTTAACCTTCCGAAATCCACCCGAGGCCCTCGGAATCTCAACCAAATATGCCAACACGTCCCAAAATACAATACGAACTTAGTCGAGCCTTCGAACCATCAAAACAACAAAATCACATCGAATNACTCAATAATAGTCACTCAGCACCTCACAATCACTCAACATTAGCCCATCGGGCAACCTCACTGTCACTCATGCCTCCCAATCACTCATCACTCAGAACTCGACACTCTCACTCAGTAAGTACCTACGCTCACTGGGGATGTGTACAGACTCCGGAGGGCTCCTACAGCCCAAGCGCTATAAACAAGCCAAATCATGGCATCAATCACTCTCAGGCACTCGGCCTCTATCATATAACATCCTCACAATATTGGCCCTCGGCCTCACTCAGTCAAACACTCTCAACATGCCACTCGGGCCATAAATAAACGAGGTTCTCGACCCAAAAATAGTATTTCATTTCAAGAAATAGTAATATCATCAAATAGGAACAATTTCACAAGAAAGACTGAGTGTAAAATCATAGTTTCAAAGTGAGAAATATCAGTAAAATAGCCCCCAAGGGGTTAAAACAGATCGGCACTAGGCCCCAACCATGGCTTACAACCCAAATATATCAAAACATGATAATACTATAAAATATATACTTTAAAAGTAGTTTTGCAATTCAATAGTTGCCTGAAAAGGAACATTTTCCCAAATTTCCAGTTCGTGCATGTCCCACACTCGTCATCCAGTGTGTGCGTCACTCCAAAATTCGTGAAAGGATGCAAAGTCAGGGGTTTCACACCCTCGGGACAAGATTTAAGGACATTACTTACCTCAAACTAGCCCGAAAAGCTATTCCTAACACGCTTGCCTCTCGAATCAACTCCCGAGTGCTCCAAATCTATCAAGTTCAGATTTTTCACATCAAATTATGTTAAGGGGATGAATTCCAATTGAAAAATATCAATTTTAGCACAAAGCCCGAAATTAGTCAAAACCCGACCCCCGGGCCCGCATCTTGGAACTCAACAAACTTTATACCAAAACGGTCCTTATCATCTCACGAGTCCGTACATATAAAGAACTCTGAAATCAGATNGCACGCCAACTCAGTAGTAATGAAAATAAATCACAGTCTGAAGAATAAGAAACACACAGCAACAATTACACCAATCCACAAAACCGTACAATATCAAGTCTCAATAAAGTATACATAAGTTCGAAAACCAATTTCCGTAAAAAAAATCCTTGAAACAAGTACAATTTCCAATATTTCTCAGTAAATCCCAAAATATCAGTTTGAAAGATGAAACGAATCATAATCAAAAGCTCAGCAAAATATCATTTTTAAACCGCACCTCGGGCAAATCATCAGTCATAATCGGTCACTCAGTACCTCACCATCACTCAATAATAGTCACTCAGCACCTCACAATCACTCAACATTAGCCCATCGGGCAACCTCACTGTCACTCATGCCTCCCAATCACTCATCACTCAGAACTCGACACTCTCACTCAGTAAGTACCTACGCTCACTGGGGATGTGTACAGACTCCGGAGGGCTCCTACAGCCCAAGCGCTATAAACAAGCCAAATCATGGCATCAATCACTCTCAGGCACTCGGCCTCTATCATATAACATCCTCACAATATTGGCCCTCGGCCTCACTCAGTCAAACACTCTCAACATGCCACTCGGGCCATAAATAAACGAGGTTCTCGACCCAAAAATAGTATTTCATTTCAAGAAATAGTAATATCATCAAATAGGAACAATTTCACAAGAAAGACTGAGTGTAAAATCATAGTTTCAAAGTGAGAAATATCAGTAAAATAGCCCCCAAGGGGTTAAAACAGATCGGCACTAGGCCCCAACCATGGCTTACAACCCAAATATATCAAAACATGATAATACTATAAAATATATACTTTAAAAGTAGTTTTGCAATTCAATAGTTGCCTGAAAAGGAACATTTTCCCAAATTTCCAGTTCGTGCATGTCCCACACTCGTCATCCAGTGTGTGCGTCACTCCAAAATTCGTGAAAGGATGCAAAGTCAGGGGTTTCACACCCTCGGGACAAGATTTAAGGACATTACTTACCTCAAACTAGCCCGAAAAGCTATTCCTAACACGCTTGCCTCTCGAATCAACTCCCGAGTGCTCCAAATCTATCAAGTTCAGATTTTTCACATCAAATTATGTTAAGGGGATGAATTCCAATTGAAAAATATCAATTTTAGCACAAAGCCCGAAATTAGTCAAAACCCGACCCCCGGGCCCGCATCTTGGAACTCAACAAACTTTATACCAAAACGGTCCTTATCATCTCACGAGTCCGTACATATAAAGAACTCTGAAATCAGATTCCGTTTGACCCCTCAAATCATCCCTAAAAGGCCTCTTAAACTCAAACCCTAATTTCACCTTTTTCTATTGATTTTTCCCAATTAAACACTGTTAATTTGGTCCTTAATCACATATAATCGAGTTATTGGGTCCAAAATCCTTACCTCAATTAAGAACAATCGTCTTCCCTTTTCAAAATCGCTCCAAAAGCTCAAATCTCGTTAAAAAATGGAAGAAAACTCGGACTGCTAGTTATATATACACTATCCAGAATTTTCGCGGTACTGTTCACGCGCTACTGGTTATGCTGCTGTGAAAAAAATGCACCAGCTTTTCTTCTAGTCTAAATTGATCCGTTAACCTTCCGAAATCCACCCGAGGCCCTCGGAATCTCAACCAAATATGCCAACACGTCCCAAAATACAATACGAACTTAGTCGAGCCTTCGAACCATCAAAACAACAAAATCACATCGAATTCAAGTCTATGAACTTTGAATATTTTAAATTCCACCAACGATGCCGAAACTATCCAAAACACCTCTGATTGATCTGAAATTTTGCACACATAACCAAAATGACATTACGAACCTGTTCTAACTGTCGAAATTCCATTCTGACCCCGATAGCCTATTTTCCATTGCCGACCGAAAATCGCCAAAAACTAACTTACGCCAATTGAAGCCTAATTCTACACCGGACATCACAAAAATATTCCGGACGCACTCCCAAGTCTCAATTCACCTAACGAAGCTATCCAAGCCATAAAATCCGTATTCCGAGGTCGTTTACCAATAAGTCAACTCTCAATTGACTTTTCCAATTATAAGACTATTTTTAAAGACTAAATGACTAAATTCTTGCTACAACCATTCTGATTCCGAGCCAACCAACTCTAACACAACATAAACAGTATAACTAACCTATGACAAGGCAAAAACAGGAATAATAATGAAATTTCTACTGAACGACCGGCCGGGTCGTTACATTCTCCCCCACTTAAACACACGTTCGTCCTCGGACGTGCCTAGAGTTGTTCCAAACACCACCAAAATTGCTGTGTAACCTACGATGCACATATTCGGAGGTGATACCACGTCACTCTACCCCATATAGGTCTAATAGCACAACACAATTGAAATTTCGAAATCCAATCCTGACCCATAAACCTTAGAACTAAATTTCCACTTCTGAGTCCATTCACAAGATCAAATTTCCACGACTGTAAGCTGAAATAGTCTGAACACACTGTATCAATCCATATCCGCAACACAAGATGAAATCACATAATATACCGCATGACTCAACACTCATAGCGAGGACTCCTAATCCCAATCGCTGCTCATAACAACCCAATACCGGTAAATAACCTCTTATCAAACAAAACTTCGCTTAAACACCTTCATATGGTGCCGATGATGAAAGAAACACGTAGAAACCAACAACCATTTGTCCGATCAGCATCAATACTATCCAGAGCCATAACTTGTGCAACTCGTGCACTCAATAACAACATCCCAAGAGCTCAATTCATAAAATAGAGAGGACTCACACGAGAGGACTATCCTGCCATTACCACATCATGTTAAAAGCCTGATACACATCGTGAAACCATATCACTCAAATCCGACACCATGGAACATACCTCTACCTAACTGAGCTGCAAAGCGTGATCCCATCCAACCGCTGGACCACATGACATACTCCAAGCCATCTTGCTCAAAATCAATAACCATGCAAAATTTGACATCAATTACTCAAAGTGCATTGGTATAACACGGGGAAATAGGACGATACCATGCCACCTGAACCAGAAAGAACATAACCAACACGTCTCAATCCTGCAACACCCAATTACTTACCTTACTCAAATCTCGCTATAAAGCCCCGATAGAACTACACCATATGCACATATATAACCAACGATCACAACTCCTCGAAACACCGAAAGGTAACTCATAGATCACTCCAAAACACGAATAAGCTCAGTGACAATCAAATGGTACATCCCTCAACAATAGCAATTTGGGGTCAACAATTCCGACTCGGTGTAGAACACACACATACTGGCCTACCAATAATTATATTCTAAATCAACTCTGGTCCACAATAGGTAGATAACTCTCCAAAGGTTCATAACGACTGAATCATGACCTATACTAACACCTGACTAGCTTTGCTCGCATCCTCGTAGTTCACAACTACAAAAATAATTTGTTCATGAAAACTCCCAGTCTCAAAATCCATGAGGCGCACCAATTACCATATCTGATCCCAATTCCACCACTCAAATATATAACACGCCCCTAATACTTTATCATTTCACAAGGTATACCCCCATAATTCCTCTGTGTCACCAAGAAACCTTGAATATAAGCAGTCGATCCAACAAGAGAGCGTCGTAACACCAATGAAGCACCCTTATTCAAACACATTGCCTTAAACACATTGTCCTTAATGAATGTATACTCTCATCCAGCCACCCAATAGTGGTATCCTTTACCTAATCATCTGAAACTGCCAGTTCTGACCTTCCTTCCAAAACTGAACCGTGACCTCACATATGCCACTCTCCATTATACACAAAATACTGCATACGCCATGCAATCCTATGATAAATATGAGAACTTCATGCTCCCTTCCTAGCCACAAACAACTACGTACCCAACTAGCCAAGAACTTTCCATTTGATCCCATCTAGAAGCAAAATCACTATACATCACATGGACCTCATGCCAGCAAAAATATACATCTCTAATCGTGGTAGAAATCATCAAGAACTCCCGAATCACATTTGTACAACACCAAACCGCCAAGACTGAATCCTTCCAACTCAACCAAGCTACGCATGCCACCAAATTCCAAGAGAATTTCTAAGAAACACCTGTAACAACTCATTACCTTATAAACACCTAAAGAACTAACCATATCCCTTATCATGTCGATCTGACGTACTACCAAGCTGTCCAATTTATCCAAGTTCCTTTTGACTTACCTTCGAATTGATACTTCTTCATGCCATAATACTGCAATTCTCAATCCCGACTCACCGCACGAAAGCCGAGCATAAAAAAATATACCATCTAAGGCTCATAAGCCGCTGAATAATCTCTCAAAAATCCCCAGAGAAACACATCAATAATACTTACCCAGAATAAACTTCATGCGAATTTAAAGTCATTACCTTCGCTTTCCTGATACTGATGAATAGAATCCATGATAATGCAAATACACCACAAGCCTTGACACCTTCCCCGTGAATCTCAATTCTAGCCCTTCTCACACCTTGAAGATCCTCGATCGCTACATATAACCTTGAACCCGTCTGAACCATTCTCGAACGTCATTCACTCTACGCAATTTCAATTACAGTAACGAAGTAAATAGAACGACCTGCCCCCGCTTGCAATCCACATACTAGGAAAGTAATCTACACATTTGGAGCAACAATCAAACACATACACTGCACACACTACCCTTTCAAGTACAACTCAATCATTCAATAAATTCCATTATCCGTAAGGTACATTACGACCTGTATCGAAGAATTTCCCGTTACTCGAGCCATTCCTAGACTCCACCTCTGCAGGGCAATAACTGATTCACCAACATACCTCGAACTGAAACCAATACAACACATAATCGTGTAATCAACTTATCAATAACGAACTCCCCCACTTGGCTCAAAGCCAAGGATCAAGACAAGCAATAACTCACGATGCCCGCACATTATCACTGCCACCATACCGGTCCGCAAGACTCTACTGAACCTACTCATGACCGTTGAGTCCTATGTAACCTAGAGCTCTGATACCAACTTGTCACGACCCCAAATCCTAACAGGTCGTGATGGCGCCTATCGCGGAACTAGGCTAGCCAACCATCACATAACTACACATTTGCTTTAATATAATTTCTCAAAAATCAATAATAACGAGCGACAGAGTATACAAATTTTCTCTAAGTCTTTACGCAAACATAATAATATAATCTACTGTCTAAACAAATCCCCCAGGACTGAAGTCAACCGATCACGAGCATCTAAGAATAAAACTAACACTGCTAATGTCATAAACCATGTCTCAGAATAAAATACTAATACTAATGAAGGAACGGAAATGGAGAAGCTGCGGACGCTGGACAGCTACCTCGAAATCCCAAAAGTTGACGATAACGAACTCGGATGGCTACTGCTTCGAACCAGTACCTGTGTCTGCACACGGAGGTGCAGGTAGTAATGATGAGTACGCCAACTCAGTAGTAACGAAAATAAATCACAGTCACTTAGCACCTCACAGTCATAATCAAAAGCTCAGCAAAATATCATTTTTAAACCGCCCCTCGAAAAAAATCATCACTCGTAATCAGTCACTCAACACCTCACCATCACTTAATAACAGTCACTCAGCACCTCACAGTCACTCAACATCAGCCCCTCGGGCAACCTCACTGTCACTCATACCTCCCAATCACTCATCACTCAGCACTCGACACTCGCACTCAGTAGGTACCTACGCTCACTGGGGGTGTGTACAGACTCCGGATGGGATCCTACAGCCCAAGCGTTATAAACAAGACAAATCATGGCATCAATCACTCTCAGGAACTCGACCTCTCTCATATCATAACATCCTCACAATATTGGCCATCAGACTCACTCAGTCAGACACTCTCAACATGCCACTCAGGCCATAAATAAACGGGGTTCTCGACCCAAAAATAGTATTTCATTTCAAGAAATAGTAATATCATCAAATATGAGTGTCAACAATTTCACAAGAAAGTCTGAGTGTAAAATCATAGTTTCAAAGTGAGAAATATCAGTAAAATAGCCCCCAAGGGGTTAAAACAGATCGACACTAGGCCCCAACCATGGCTTACAACCCAAATATATCAAAACATGATAATACTATAAAATATATACTTTAAAAGTAGTTTCGCAATTCAATAGTTGCCTGAAAAGGAACATTTTTCCAAATTTCCAGTTCGTGCATGCCCCACACTCGTCATCCAGTGTATGCGTCACTCCAAAATTCGTGAAAGGATGCAAAGTCCGGGGTTTCACACCCTCAGGAAAGGATTTAAAGACATTACTTACCTCAAACTAGCCCGAAAAGCTATTCCGCAACACGCTTGCCTGTCGAATCAACTCCTGAGTGCTCCAAATCTATCAAGTTCAGATTTTTCACATCAAATCATGCTAAGGGGATGAATTCCAATTGAAAAATATCAATTTTAGCACAAAGCCCGAAATTAGTCAAAACCCGATCCCCGCGCCCGCATCTCGGAACTCAACAAACTTCATACCAAAATGGTCCTCATCATCTCACGAGTCCGTACATATAAAGAACTCTGAAATCAGAGTCCGTTTGACCCCTCGAATCATCCCTAAAAGGCCTCTTAAACTCAAACCCTAATTTCACCTTTTTCTACTGATTTTTCCCAATTAAACATTGTTAATTTGGTCCGTAATCACATATAATCGAGTTATTGGGTCCGAAATCCTTACCTCAATGAAGAACAATCGTCTTCCCTCTTCAAAATCGCTCCAAAAGCTTAAATCTTGTTAAAAAATGGAAGAAAAATCGGACTGCTCGTTATATATACATTGTCCAGAATTCACGCGGTACTGTTCACGCGGTACTGTTCATGCTGCTGTGAAAAAAATACAGCAACTTTTCTTCTAGTCTAAATTGACCCGTTAACCTTCCGAAATCCATCCGAGGCATTCAGAATCTCAACCAAATATACCAACACATCCCAAAATACAATACGAACTTAGTCGAGCCTTCGAAACATCAAAACACCAAAATTACATCGAATTCAAGCCTATGAACTTTAAAATTTCTAAATTCCACCAACGATGCCGAAACTATCCAAAACACCTCCGATTGATCTGAAATTTTGCACACATGACCAAAATGACATTATAAACCTGTTCCAACTGTCGGAATTCCATTCCGACCCCGATAGCCTATTTTCCACTGCCCACCGGAAATCGTCAAAAAACTAACTTTCGCCAATTGAAGCCTAATTCTACACCGGACATCACAAAAATATTCCGGACACACTCCTAAGTTTCAAATTACCTAACGAAGCTATCCGAGCCATAAAATCCGCATTTCGAGGTCGTTTACCAATAAGTCAACTCTCAGTTGACTTTTTCAACTATAAGGCTATTTTTAAAGACTAAATGACTAAATTATTGCTACAACCATTCCGATTCCGAGCCTACCAACTCTAACACATCATAAACAGTATAATCAACCTATGACAAGACAAAAACATGAATAATAATGAAATTTCTACAGAACGACTGGTCGGGTCGTTACAATTACTTTCAAAGAGTGAAAGATTATTTTAAGAATTCTTATTATTCTCATTATTACAATTATAATTTCGTATATTTCCATGTCCACATTCATTGATATCTTCATGGTAATAATTTTATCTTCTTTCAGACTTATCACATATTGCTCTCACATTCTCTAAGGGGGATGAGAATGAAGCAAATTCAATGGGAGGGGTTTCCACTTCTTTGCCCACAATCATACATGAATTTGATCATGACAAGGCATAGAAATTTTACCACTTCGGGTGGTTATAATTTCTTGCAAACTCTATTAGAGTTATAATCAAAGTTTATTGTCTTTGCTTGTATTTAAAATTAAATTATACAATTTAAAGAATTTAAAAGAGAAAATAAAGTAAAATACTTACCTTAAATCCAGAATTTAATCATGAAGGAAGTTCATGGAACAATTGACAATCATTATGCTCAATCCCAAAGCTTCTACTCAACTGGTTAGAATTTCGTGCTAATAACGTGTTATAAAACAATAAAAGAAGAAGAACAATATTGCAGAGAAAGAGAAAGAGAAAGAGAAAGAGAAAGAGGGAATTCTTATTGATTTGGGATGAATTACAATGGAATATGACCTCTCTATTTATAGGGAAAGTATGACTTAGCCACCATATAAAATCCTTAAAATCTCTCTAAAATATAGACATTCACCTTAAATAAAATTCTATTTATAACAGATGTTTTCTTTTTCAAAATTTTTATTGCAAACAGTTGTGCATCTATGTAAAAATTGCGCGGGGAACCCTATTTGGTCGCCCCCATTTAACCTATACCCGCTTTTTTAAAAACTTTTAACTTGTACCCACTTTTTAAATAACTTCAGCTCCCTTTCCCTCGCTGAGCTGAAGTTCACCAGTTAAGCTGAAGTTCGCCAGTTATAAAGACAAAACTTCAGCATACGGGGCTAAAGTTCCACAGTTACAAAGACAAAACTTCAGCTCTAGAGCTGAAGATTCCCAGTTACAAAGAGCTGAAGTTCCTAAGTTATAAAGACAATTACAAAGACAAAACTTCAGCTCTAGAGAACTTCAGCTCTAGAGCTGAAGTTTTGTCTTTATAAACTGGGGAACTTCAACCCAGTATGCTGAAGTTTTTGTCTTTATAACTAGGGAACTTCAGCCCCGTATGCTGAAGTTCCCCAGTTACAAAGACAAAACTTCAGCTCTAGAGCTGAAGTTCCCCAGTGTAACTGGGGGAACTTCAACCCCGTATGCTGAAGTTTTTATTTTTATAACTGGAGAACTTCAGCCCCGTATGCTGAAGTTCTCCAGTTACAAGACAACAACTTCAGCTCTAGATATGAAGTTCGCAAGCTACTTCAGGCCCGTCTACTAGAATGTTGAAGTTTTGCGTGATTGCCTTTGCTACTTCAGCCCCGTATGTTGAAGTTATGCGCAAAAGCGGGTAAGGATGCAATTTTTTTACAAAGCGGGTATAAGTTAAAACGTGGCACAAAAAGTGAGTACGGATGCAAAAGCCCCTGCATCTATAGATATCCCTATTCCCAATTCAAAACGAACAGGCCGAGTCCAGCTCAGTCCTATGAGGCCGCAGGATAACTGGCCCAGTCCTGCGAACAGTTTAATAGTCTCATGTTTAAAAAATGGGCTGAAAAATCTGAACCAACTCAAGTCCACGGGCTAGCCTCTCAAATTTGTACCCTGCTTTGGGATCTTACATTTTTCCTTTTTACAAGGCCTGATGTTGTAGAAACGGTTGAAGCTGCGTCTGCGATATGCTCCTTTGCTCTTTTACCATATAATATATATCTGGATCATATCACCTCTATTCACCCTGCGATTAGTAAAAATGTATCTTGATGAGGTGATGAAATTGTATCCCTAAAATATTAATGTCATACATATATGACTGTAAAGAATGGACTGTGTAATTCTAGATCCGAATTTAAGATTTAACTTGATGAATTTGATTTTTTAAAATAATAAAATCTTACTATCAAACCTATTGTACTTTGTTATTATGGGATTTTATATTTATTTATTTATTTAAATAAGAAAAAACTTGGAATCTCTGGCCATTGATAGTTTAAGGATTTTTATATCATGATGTTGATAATTGGGAGTGGTACGACGCAATCAAATTCGCTTAAGGGGCCTAGTATACGCGATCGCTTGAGAAGGACGACGATTGCGTAGGCATATTTTAGGCAGCTGGAGTTTTGTTCTATACGATCACGAGTTTTGATTTGCGATCACATAAGGTTACTCAGCATTACTTTTAAAAATTATGGTCAAGCAGCTATATTCGTGGACCTGCTAAAGTTGAACTATCATTTTCCATCAACTTCTCCAAAGTATTTGGTCATGGGATGTTATATCGACACATAAATTATTGTACTGATATTGCATGCTGATTTATTCCTCAAATTCTTGGAATTTCGACATTTCCAAGTGAGAAGAAATTTGTCACTTAACTTGTAACAAAAAACGTCACGTAATTGTATCCTTAACGGCATGTGAGGTACTTATTATAAACTAAGTAATTAGGACTCAATTATATAGAAAATGACTGCAGTAGTTAATTATCCTGTGTCAAGAGCACCCTGCCCTGGAGCATTTAATGACAAAACTATGTATTGACAAACATATAGCAACATATACTTATTTGATTACTCACTACGTCCTTAAGTATTTGATATTATAAATATTGGAGAGATAAATTATTATTTTCAACTATGAATTTCCAAAAACATTTAATGATTCCTCACTGTAAAATTGTAATACGTAATTCTGATTTGTAGTTTTTAAAAATGTAAATCTTAGTTTAATTCTAGCTTTTATAAAATAGGAAATTAAAAAATTTTAATTTGCACAAAACATTTCAACAAGTTAATCCTCGTACGTCAAATCATGCCAATTTTTATGAAGAACAAGGGACACGTGAGACTACATGGGCGAAATTGCTCGTAAATTCACTAATTATCTCAGTTACTTCAAAAGTTTGGGACAATGATTTTACTGAAATTCACACGTAACTACGATTAAAGTACAAAATCCCCAGCTAGCGTTTTTCACCAAAAGTTAGTGACAAAAATCCAACCCCCGCTGACGGAACTTGTCACATCCATGGACATATATAGTTCCTGTCACAAACAATAAATTGAGAACGTCTAACGTTTGGACGTGATTACTTTTGGAAAAAAATGACTTTCTAATCAAAAACTTGTTTGATTTCGAAATATATTTTTACGGTGTCTCAAGATATTCTTTAAGCTGAAAAAAATAATCTTATTTCACTTCAAAACCCAGAAAATTTTCGAAAGAAAGTAAACATGGAAATAGAATGGGAAAGAAGAATCACCATGTATAATAATACGAAAAAAATTAAAGAAAAAAAAAAGAATGGTCAAGCGTAAGGTTTTTTCCACTGTCCTCAGATTACTTAAAAATGAGATGCATATAAGTGTTTTATATATTGTGTTAACATGTTAAAGAAGGATGCGTAACCAGTTTGACAGATCAATTTACAATGAGATTATAAAATATTTATAGCTAGCGGATAGGACTTAAAGTTTTACGCAAAATCGGACTATCAAAATATCCTAATCCCCAGTTTTAACTGCAAATTAAAAGATATCAAGTCTTTTCTTTTTCTTCTCCACTTGTTAAAATATGCACTCCCTCCGGTCCACTTTAATTAATTTTTGATTTTTTCTTGTGATCCACAATTTTTTTTCCAAATATCAAGAAGGAGTTAACTTCTTTGTTTTAATGTTGCCGTGGAGTAAAGAGCTTAAAAGTAATTATTATAATTCCAACAAATAATTTCTTAGTATATGTTTCAACCCACGAGTAAATATGGTCAATTTTATTATTAATTAATGTTACAAGTTGAATTTCTTTAAGTATATGTAAAATAGCGAATAAAATTAATTAAATTGGATAGGAGCGAATATAGGCGAAGGAGATAGCCTAGGTATTCAGCTTTCTCGGGAGAAATTATGATAACTTCTAGTGATTAAGCTTCAATGAAGAAGAGAGAAGAAGGAGAAACGGAGAAGCACCACTGGAGAAGAAACCATTTTCTCACAGAATGAATACAGAGTGCTTTAATAACTAACTGCTTGTTAGTTATATACAGTGCTCTTACTTAAGTTAATTGAATACAACTGTCATTAAATAACTAACTACTCTTAGTTAACTAACTACAGTTAACACTAACTAAGCTAGCTAACTACAGTTAGCCTCATATCTTGTTAACACCCTCCCTCAAGCTGATGGTTGAAATATGTCTTTCAACCCCAGCTTGGACAGCAGATAGTCATGCTGCAACTTTCCAAGACTCTTAGTTAATAAATTTGCAAGTTGCTCCTTAGTAGAAACATGAAAGTTCTTGATCATTCCCTGAATAATTTTTTCTCTCACAAAGTGACAGTCAATATCTATATGCTTTGTTCGCTCATGGAAGATAGGATTAGCTGCAATCTGGATAGCAACTTTACTGTCACAGTATAACGAAATAGGCCAGTTGATGTCAACTCCCAGCTCTTTGTCTAAGCCTGTCAGCCAAGTTAGTTCAGCAACTGTGGAAGCCATGCTTCTGAATTCTGCCTCTGCTGAACTTCTGGCTACTGTATCCTGTTTCTTCGACTTCCAGGATATAGTAACATCTCCAAATTTTACTAGATATCTTGTAACAGACCTTCTAGTTTGTAAGCAACTTCCCCAGTCTGAGTCACAATAAGCTGTAAGTGTGCCTGAGCTGTCTGAGGGCATTAGCAGATCTAGACAAGGTGCTGCCTTGATGTATCTTACAACTCTGTGAGCAGCTTCAAGATGTGACTGTTTTGGCTTGTGCATAAATTGGCCGAGCACTTGCACAACATAGGCAATACCAACTCTAGTCATAGTAAGGTACATCAACCTTCCTGTGAGTCTTTGATATTGACATGGATCTTCTAGTAGACTGTCATCTCTTGTTGTATCTGAGACTGAGTCAACTTTGATAAAAGAATCATACTCCACAGAGGTTAGTTTCACATTGGACTCTAGTGGAGTACCAGCTGCTTTGGACCCTCCAAGTCCCATTTCAGATATAAGTTCCAAAGCATACTTCCTTTGGCTCATTACTATGCCTTTTCTAGACCTAGCAAACTCTAGTCCAAGAAAGAATTTCAGCTCTCCCAAATCCTTCATTTTGAACATGAGCTTGAGGTCATTCCTTGTTTTAATTATCAGATCAGAGCAGGTACCTGTCACCAGTAGATCATCTACATACACCAAGACTACTTTCAGTGCAACCTGCTCCCTTTTGGTGAAGAGAGAGTAGTCATAGTGGCTTTGAGTGAAGCCAAGACCCATTAATGCATCAGTTAGTTTCTTGTTCCATTGCCTAGGGGCTTGCTTCAGGCCATACAAAGACTTGTGAAGTTTGCAAACCTTAGAAGTCCCTTCCTAGCTTGCAAACCCCTGAGGAATCTCCATGTAGACTTCCTCTAGAAGATCGCCTTGTAGAAAGGAATTATGGACATCAATTTGAAAGATGGGCCAGTGCTTGGCTGCTGCAAGGGCAATGACAGATCTCACTGTGACCATCTTGGCCACAAGAGAGAAAGTTTCTGTGTAGTCAAGCCCCTCCTGTTGACTGTACCCTTTAGCCACTAGCCTAGCCTTATATCTTTCCACAGCTCCTGAAGCAGTGTACTTCACCTTATACACCCATCGACAACCTATAGGCACTTTCCCAGAAGGAAGATCAACAATGCTCCATGTATGATTATCATCTAAGGCTGCAATCTCAGATTGCATAACATTAATCCAGTGTGGATGTTTTATTGCCTCAACATAAGAATGAGGCTCTTCAATAGATGAAAAAGCTGTAGGAGCAGCACCAAAGGACTGGGATACATGATCATAGGATAAGTAGTTTGACATAGGATAACAGCAGGTAGCATTACCTTGCTGCTGAGTGACATAGTCTTTAAGCCTGACAGGAGGTCTACTAGTTCTGGTGGATTTTCTACAAGGCTCAGGGACAATAGAAGGCATAGAACTGTTAGAATCATCAGCTGTCTCGACAGATTCTACTGAGCCTGATGAGAGATTAGTGAGGGTTGATCAATTGTGTCTGATATGCCATTGTCTAAAACTAGCTCGGCAGATTCAACACTAATTGAGGTGGATGATATAAAAGGAGAAGTAGAAGCAGGTATAGTGCTGAGGTCCAGGACTGGGAACAGAGATGAGATAGTAGTGGGAAGATGGTTGAAAGGAAAGACATATTCTTTGAACACTACCTCTCTCGTGACTTGAAAACTCTTTGAGTGAATAACATACATCTTGTACCCCTTCTGGGTCAAAGAGTAACGAAGAAATATGGATGGAACAGCTCTTGGTGAGAATTTGTCCCCCCCTTTGAGATCAGTAACATATCCCAAACAACCAAACACTCGCAAATGTTGTAGTGAGGGCAACTGACCATGCAACAATTCATAGGGACACTTGCCTTGAAGAGTAGGTGTAGGCAGCCTTTTGATCACATAAACAACAGCTAGACACATTCTCCCCAGAACCTTAGAGGAACTGAGGCATGGAACCTCAAGGCTCTTGCAGTGTCCAAGATATATCTGTGTCTCCTTTCAGCAACTCCATTTTGCTGAGGAGTGTAAACACAAGAACTTTGATGAATGATTCCAAAAGACTGTAGCAATACTGTCATTTGTGAATTAAAGAATTCACAACCATTGTCAGACTTAAACACTTTCACAGAACAAGAAAAAACATTCTGGACCATGAGTAAAAAGTTTCTCATCAC
The DNA here is from genome assembly GCA_005239525.1 of Nicotiana knightiana. Classification (NCBI taxonomy): domain Eukaryota; kingdom Viridiplantae; phylum Streptophyta; class Magnoliopsida; order Solanales; family Solanaceae; genus Nicotiana; species Nicotiana knightiana. Next base: position 147,227 of record ML420500.1, on the reverse strand, counting down.
TACAACTACTTCACCCTTCGAAGGAAGGAAAAAGATCCAAGTATATCTGGAATGATCATCAACTAAGGTTAGAAAATACCTTCTACCATCATGAGTAGGAACTCTGTAAGGTTCCCAAACATCACCATGAATAGTGTGAAATCAAGTAGTAGAGACAGTATTACTTGAAGGAAATGGCAGTCTTGATTGTTTAGCTAGTGGACATACTGTACAGTGACTTTCAGATGAATCAAGCTTTACAGATTGAAAAACTTTCATTTTCCTCAAAGTAGTAAGTGGCACATGCCCTAGTATTTTATGCTAAAGATCTACACTCAGCCTACTACCAGTTATTGTATTTGCAGCAATAGAATTTAAGACACCTTTACACTGAGACACAGGTACTTCAGCTGAATCCACCTGAAGTTTGCAAGGTATTACAGCAGAATCCACCTGAAGTTTTCTAGGTATTACAGCAGAATTCACCTGAAGTTTGCTACTATGGTTGAACACATAGAGGCCACTGTCTTCTCTACCAATCCCCTTCACTTTGCTACCGAAGAGATCCTGAAAAATGAAGAAATCATGATAGAACATGGCTACATACTTTAGTTCTTTTGTTAACTTTGATACAGATAGGAGATTGTATTTGAATCCAGGTATGTGCAGCACATTAGTTATCTTTTGACCAGGAAAAAGATAAGTAGAGCCTATGTGATTAACAGTGACTGTCTCTCCAGTAGGCAAATGAACTCTGCACTCTTTAGACTTATCACACTCACTATTCTCAGTTAAAATTTGTTTGTCATTAACCATGTGATTTGATGCTCCGGAATCCACTATTCACTTAATTAGGTATTCACTGGTAGTCATGGCTGCATTTGCTATACCTGCATTCCCAGATGAACTACCAATCTCACTGCCTTTGCCAAGCATCTGCAGAATTTGAGTGTACTGCTCTTGAGTAAACTGTGGAATCCCTGCCAGTCCTGTTAGTCCTGCTTGAACATTCTGATTGTAAACTTGGCTAGGTGCTGAATTTCTAGCCATGTTAGCCATTAAACCAGTAATTTCACCCATAGAAGCAGAGTTGCCATCACTATTAGAATGATTGTCCTTAGCATAATTGACAGAGGGAATCTTCTTCTTAGATTTGAAATCTGCTGGATATCCCACCAATTTGTAGCAAGTATCTCTGGTGTGCCTTTTGAAGTGACAATAGTCACAGTAAAAGATATTCTTCTTATTTCTGTAACCTGCTCCTGAACTAGATGATCCTCCCTTGTTGTTATACATGACACCATTACCAGAGCCATGTGAACTAGTACCCCTGTAGCCTCCATTGTTACTAAACAAGGTTATTCCTTCATTTATCTCAGGAATATGTGTAGTGATATCCTACTTTCCTCAGACACTATCATAGCGTAGGCCTTATTAATTGAAGGAGTTGAGGTATCATCATAATCTGATTGCTAGACTGAGCATATGATTCATTTAGACCCATTAGAAACTGCAAGAGTGTTTGAGATTCACAATGTTCAACATATTTCTTAGATTCTTCACAACCACAACTAGGGCAGGGCATTAGTGCATCAAACTCTGCCCACAGTTCCCTTAGTTTTGAGAAATACACTGAAACTGAGGAAATACCCTGGGTTAAAGTGGCTATTTTTCTATGAAGATATAGGATTCGTGATCCATTAACTTTATCAAAAGTTTCCCTAAGATCGGACCAGACCTTCTGAGCACTTGTAGCATACACCATACCACTTAGTAATTCATTGCTAACTAAATTCATTATCCACGAAAGGACTATAGCATTACACTTCTCCCACAGTTCATGCAAGGATGGATCAAATTTATCCTTCAAGTACCTACCATCAACAAAACCTAATTTCCTCTTTCCTAGTAGGCTAACTCGCATAGAACTACTCCATAAAGCATAGTTCTCAGGTCCTGTGAGTTTAATCGAAATTAGCGAGCTACCTGGAGTATCGCAAGGTTGAAGAAATAGAGGATGGTGTTGATCTACAACTGGAATCATCCCGATGCCTCCTCTTGTGTGTGTAGCATCAGTAGCGTTTTCTGTAGTTTCAATTGTCATTGAAATGAACTTGAAAACTTAGAGACAATTCTAAATTGCAACAAAAAAACCCTAGCTGCTCAAGGATGAGTTTCACCAACAATGGGGACTCAAAAGCAATTAGGCAAAAAAGGCTAAAAAATGCTGGAAGCAAGCTCGAAGTAAACTCGGATCAATCCGAAAGCTCTGATACCATGGTAACTTCTAGTGATTAAGCTTCAATGAAGAAGAGAGAAGAAGAAGATACGGAGAAGCACCACTGGAGAAGAAACCATTTTCTCATAGAATGAATACAGAGTGCTTTGATAACTAACTGCTTGTTAGTTATATACAGTGCTCTTACTTAAGTTAGTTGAATACATCTATCATAAACTAACTAACTACTCTTAGTTAACTAACTACAGTTAACACTAACTAAGCTAGCTAACTACAGTTAACCTCATATCTTGTTAACAAATTAAAAAATAACCAGATTTATAAGTCGTCATTCAAAAATTTCCACACTTTCAAAAGTAATCGAAATTTAATCACTTTTCATGTAAAGATAAATCTGAACGATATGAATAGCCAATCCTAAAACTGGCTAATCCGTATTATTTTTACTGACTTTCCCGATATGAATTTGTGTTGGTAAATGACGTCAAAGATAATTTTGAGGTTCTGGTTCTTGTCTCGGTCCGCAAGAACCTGAAAACTTTAGGAAGTTGTCAACTTCCCATTTACTATTGTAGTATTTTACGAAGATTTTGAAGTTTCTTCTTTGTTTTTGATTCAACCGAATTTAATGCTTGTCATTTTCTGATTTTGAGTTGTTTGGTATAAATACTTTCTAGGTGGTTTCCCATAAATATTTCTTCCTCCATCGAGTTATTCAGTATATTTCTTTCATGGGTCGAAATTGTTAGGGTTGTCCTGATTTTCTTATCGTATTTAATTTTTTTATTTCTTGAAGGAAGGGATATCATATTTATCATAATTGAGTTTTTCTTTTTGTAGAAGAAAATTATAAATCTTTTATATTTGGCTAGTCCCTTTTCTTATAGGAAAAAGTTTGGACTTTTATAAATTGAAAATCCTTCCTTCTCATTCAGCAACATCCACAATGTAGCCATATGGATTTGAGAGTCATGTTTAGGGGGAGAATATTATGGGACAAGTGTTACTGTGTCACTTGTGTTTGCCTCTTCGTAAGGTTTTTCTCTCGATATTTTATACTCTCTTCTTATATAGTGGATTTCTCATCTCCGCCCGTAGACGTAGGTCAATTGGCTGAACCACGTTAAATATTTGTGTCTTTTTTGGTAGATTTATCTTTTGTTGTTGAATTTATCGTCGTTCAAGGTTTGCTTTATGAACTCCTGCATGACACCTGATTTTTTCGGTCATAACAACAAGTGGTATTAGAGCGAGGTTCAAGACATGTTTATCTTGGCGGGTTCAGTTCTAGCTGCAACATATTTGATGATAATTGTAATTTTTATTTGAGAAATTTGACCGGTGTGCTAGCACGTTGAGACGAACTTTGCGGTGGAGATTTGTTGATGCGACCTGTTGAAGGCTATGTGAAGAAGGTAGATCAAATTTATTTTGTCAGAAAATTCAGGCGAAGGGGGAGAATTGTTAGGTGTTTGTCCAAATTTTCTTACCATAATTGGTTTTCATATTTCAGGAAGGAAATGACAACATATTTATCATAATTAAATTTTTCTTTTTTTAGAAGAAAAATATAATTCTTCCATATTTGGCTAGTCCCTTTCCTTGTAGGAAAATGTTTGGAGTTCTATAAATTGAAGATCCGTCCTTCTTGTTCAGTAGCATCCACAATATAGCCATATGTGTTTTGAGAGTCTTGTTTAGGGGGAGAACTTTACGGGACAAGTGTAGTGTGTCACTTGTGTTTGCCTCTTCGTGAGGTTGTTCCCCCATGGACGTAGCTCAATTGGCCGAACCATGTTAAATGTTTGTGTCTCTTTTGGTTGATTTATCTTTTGTTGTCTGATATATCGTCGTTCAAGGTATGCTTTACTAGCTTCTACATGACACCTGATTTTTTCGGTCCTAACAAGTGGTATCAGAGCGAGGTTCAAGACATGTTCATCTTGGCAGGTTTAGTTCTAGTCGCAACCTATTTGACGATAATCATGATTTTGTCTGAGAAATTTGACCAGAGTGCTACTCTCGTTGAGACAAATTTTGTGGTGGAGATTTGGAGATGCGACCTGTTGAGAGCTATGTGAAGAAGGTGGATAAGATTTATTTTGTCAAAAAATTCAAACCAAGGGGGAGAATTGTTAGGGTTGTCCTGATTTTCTTACCCTATTTGGTTTTCCTATTTCTTGAAAGAAAGGACAACATATTTACCATAATTAGGTTTTCCTTCTTGTAGAGGAAAATTATAAATCTTCCATATTTGGCTAATCCATTTTCTTGTAGGAAAAAGTTTGGACTTCTGTAAATTGAAAATTCTTCCTTTTCATTTAGCAGCAACATCCACAATATAGTCATATGAGTTTGAGAGTCGTCTTTATGGGGAGAACTTTACGAGATAAGTGTTAGTGTGTCACTTGTGTTTGCCTTTTCGTGAGGTTGTTCTCTCGATATTTTGTACTCTCTTCTTATATAGTAGATTGTTCATCTATGCTTGTGGACATAAGTCAATTGGTCGAACCATGTTAAATGTTTGTATCTCTTTTGGTGGATTTCTATTTTGTTGTTGGATTTATTGTCGTTCAAGGTTTGCTTTACGAGCTCCCGCATGACACCTGATTTTCTCGGTCATAATAACAAGTTGTATCAGAGCGAGGTTCAAGACAAGTTTATCTTGGCGGGTTCAGTTCTAGCCGCAACATATTTGACGATAATCGTGATTTTTGTCTGAGAAATTTGACAGGTGTGCTACGCACGTTGATACAAACTTTGCGATGAAGATTTGTAGATGCGACCTGTTGAAGGCTATGTGAAGAAGGTGGATCAAGTTTATTTTGTCAGAAAATTCAGGCAAAGGGGGAGAATTGTTAGGTGTTTGTCCAAATTTCTTTACCATAATTGATTTTCATATTTCATGAAGGAAAGAACAACATATTTACCATAATTTGGTTTTTCTTTTTCTTAGAAGGAAAATATAATTCTTCCATATTTGGCTAGTCCCTTTCCTTGTATGAAAAGATTTGGAGTTCTATAAATTGAAGATTCGTCCTTCTCATTCAGTAGCATCCACAATGTAGCTATATGGGTTTTGAGAGTATTGTTTAGGGGGAAAACTTTACAGGACAAGTGTAATGTGTCACTTGTGTTTGCCTCTTCGTGAGGTTGTTCTCTCGATATTTTGTGCTCTCTTTTTATATAATGGATTGCTCATCCCCGCCGTGGACGTAGGTCAATTGGCGAACCACGTTAAATATTTATGTCTCTTTTGGTAGATTTCTCTTTTGTTGTCTGATATATCGTCATTCAAGGTTTCTTTACTAGCTTCCGCATAACACTTGATTTTTTGGTCCTAACAAGTGGTATCAGAGCGAGGTTCAAGATAGGTTCATCTTGGAGGTTTAGTTCTAGTCGCAACCTATTTGACGATAATCATGATTTTGTCTGAGAAATTTGACCAGAGTGCTACTCTCGTTGAGACAAATTTTGTGATAGAGATTTGGAGATGCGACCTGTTGAGAGCTATGTGAAAAAGGTGGATCAGATTTATTTTGTCAAAAAATTCAGACCAAGAGGGGGAATTGTTAGGATTGTCCTGATTTTCTTACCCTATTTGGTTTTCCTATTTTTTGAAGGAAAGGACAATATATTTACCATAATTGAGTTTTCCTTCTTGTTGAAGTAAATTATAATTCTTCCATATTTGCCTAGTCCATTTTCTTGTAGCAAAAAATTTGGACTTCTATAAATTAAAAATCTTTCCTTCTCATTCAGCAACATCCACAATATAGCCATATGGGGTTTGAGAGTCGTATTTAGGGGGAGAACTTTACAAGACAAGTATTAGTGTGTCACTTGTGTTTGCGTCTTCGTGAGGTTGTTCTCTCGATATTTTGTACTCTCTTCTTATATAGTGGATTGCTCATCTCTGCCCATGGACGTAGGTCAATTGGTCGAACCACGTTAAATGTTTGTGTCTCTTTTAGTAGATTTTTCTTTTGTTGTTGAATTTATCGTCGTTCAAGATTTGCTTTACGAGCTCCCACGTGACACTTGATTTTTTCCGTCGTAAAACAAAGCCACGAGTAAATAATTTGCATGCGTTGAATCTGAAAGCCGCAATTCAGCTGTTACGTTTAGGCCTTATTATCAACCACACAAAATGTAAAAAAATATAATTATGGTAAACCAACAACAATATGGTAAGAAAAATGATAGCGAGAAATGGAGTCCATAAAATCCTTTTTGTCACTAATCTAGTTAATTAGGGGTATTTAATAATTACTATCAGCGCTTTATCTTTTTTTCTTTTGCTGAATAACGATACCAATTTATTAAAAGCAAAAAAAAGAGAGGTTTAAACAGAATACACAGTCGCTGCTAAGTCTTTTCTGAAAGTAAACAAAACATATAGAGGAGGAAGATCCCAAAACTAAATCTGTTATTCTAAACCAGCTTTATATCTTGATCGTCCAAAGAGAGCCATAATATTTGCAACCTCATTCGCCACCTTTAAATTGAAGACCGTTCCGGTTTGTTTTAAAACAAAATCTACATTCTAGAAAGAATATGGTTCCAAATAAACCCAAGAATATATAAATGATTTTCAATATTTAAAATACCAAATTTTAAATTTAAAAAAAAAAAAATTGGGACGAAAAATGGCAAAAGCTCAGCAAGAAGATAAGTAACCAGTAAGAGGCACATTACTCCACGTAACTCCAATGTCACCAGTGGATACATATTACGATCATCTTCAGTCTTCACACATCCTTTTCTATCTTATAGCTTTCGTCCACGACCATAGAATTATTAAATGCATTTTGGCAATAAGGCAACAGCCAAGAGCATAAGTCGATGTGTTTCGTTTTCATTTATTTGTCAAAATGCACTTTAAATGGATTCGTAAGATCGAATATCCTTTCCGTTGTTTCATACTATGAGTTTTGTTTACATGTGTTTTGTTTGTGAGTTAATTTCTTTGTAAAAGAGACCCAAAAACAACTCTCAAGTTTATGAGGAACTTACTAACTGCCTGATTGAACTAGTTACCACTCCATGCATATCAATTAGTTTGGCACCACTATAGTCAAAGAATCAAACAAAGTTTTCACCACAATCTTTTAACTATATTAAGATACTTTTAGTTGCGAAAATAGTAACTTGATTTCGTGAACTCGAAATCTTAACCATGAAACTGTGATGGCGCCTAACATCCACTTATTAGGCAAGCCGACATTAGTTAATTATTTAACCAGTTTTAATAATTTATAACAAAGTAATGATAATTAACAAATGATAAACTCAGAAATGAACGAAATATTTATATAAATAACGCGATACAAAACTACTCCTAGAAATTCGAAGTTGCAAGTACATGAGCAACTAGATTACTACAAATATGGTTTGAAATAAAGTATTGCAGTCTGAAACTAGACAAAAAGTAAAACATGATAGAAGGGGACTTAACGTCGAGCAACTCTACCTCAAGTCTAGTGTAGCAGTCGAATCCGAGCAGTGTGCGCTACGCGCCGCTGCGACCAATGCCGGGATCTGCAGAAGAAGTGCAGAAGTGTAGCATGAGTACAACCGACCCTATGTACTTTGTAAGTGTCGAGCCTAACCTCTACGAAGTAGTGACGAAGCTATTGCAAGACACTCACTATAAACATGTACGGATAATTATAACATAACAAATAAACAGAATTAAAGCAGTAAACTCGTAAAAACAGACTAGAAGGTCAACTACCAGAGGACCCAAGAATAACATGATCTCAAATCTCATATCACGGTACCGAGATAAAGTCTACAACTACATCACATCATATTCTGTTGCAATGCACAATCTGATTCCAACAATCATCACAATATATACCTATTGCGGCGTGCAACCCGATCCCAATATTTATCACAATAATTGTTGCGACGAGCAACTTGACCCATATCATATCATAATACTATATGTTGCGCGCGTGCAACCCGATCCTAATATCAATTTATTTTAATACTATTACAGCGCATGACCCTTTCACAACATCAATTCATTAACACAAACAACTTAATATAAGGAATTATGAAATCTCAAACTCAAAAGGGAAAATGAAACGTGAGGAACAGTAAGGAACTACCTATACAAACGGAAAATAACACATACCTCGTAATCTCAAACTTAGACAATTCATCAATACAAGAATAATTAAATGGCTCACATAATTGGAATAACATAATAAAGTGCATCAAGTAATATAAAAACAATAAAAACAAGTAAGAACATGAGATAATGAAAATATACAATTAATGTACCTATGACCATATAGCAGGTAAGCAAATAATGAGTGAGAAATGTAAAAAAAATAGCTAACGATGTAAAAAATAAGGCAATGAATAACAAATAAGAACATTTATTAATCAATGCATGTAGCAAGAGATAACATGGAATAAATGAAGATATGGAAGTAAATAGCCTAACCTACATGTTTTACCCTCGACAACGTATATACACTTGTAACCTTGCATATATGCCGTTTTTCCACATAATTTACATAAATAATAGACGGAAAATTTTAATACCCTCAAATCAAAGTTAGACACAACACTTACCTCTTTGTGCAACCAATTCAACAATCAACCATGTCTATTCATTTAACAAGTTTGAAATCTAGCCAAATATCGTTCAAACAATTCAAAAAGCTTTAGAAACTACCCATGAAGAAAAAAAGGTTCAATTTTTTATGAACTTGAAAAGGCCAATAAAAGTCAACTCCGGGCCCATTGGTCAAAATTTGAGATACAGACCAAAATTCGATTATCCATTCACCCCGAGTCTGATTGTGTGATTTGTTTTGAAATCAAATCTCAATTTGAGGTTTAGGGGCTTTCAATTCGACACGTCTTCACTCGTGATCGCTTTGAGCCCCCCTTCCATCAATAGGTACTCCCAAGCCATCGACCACACACCCTAGCATAGCCTTTCTCAGTTTTTATAAAATTTATAAATTCTACCGAAATTCTTAATGGGAAGTAATGGGAACTGAAAAAAAAAATGAATTGGAGTTGCTTAGCAGTGATTTTAGGAATAAAAGCTCTCAAAAAATTGCCTCTAGAGTGTTTTGTTTTGAGAAATGGTGTAAAATGAGCTAAGTCCCATTTTTTCATATTTTATCCAACTGCAGACATCGTATTTGCAAAGTCATGTTCGCAAATACGACATCCAAAAAAGTGAGACTCTGATCGCTTTTGCGATCACTATCACTACGCATGAGATGTCACAATGCGACTAAACATTTGCATATGCGAACTACTAACACATCGCAAATGCGGGTCCTCCTTCGCATTTGCGAAGACCTCTAATCCCGAGTCTGAATTGCAAAAGTGACATGATTGTCACACTTAGGTATATCTCTCTTTCTTAGTTTCACGCTAGGCTCACATTTGCGACTTGTTCTTCGCATTTGCCAAAAACACCTCTCCCAGCCAATAATCGCATTTGCGAGTACAACTTTGCAAAAGCGGGACTCGAAATTGCGCACAGGTACTCACAATTGTGAGACTTGCCAATCAGACACCAACAACTCCTGGACACCATTAGTTCCAAATCAACCAAACTCTTTCGTAACACCTCTGAAACTCATCCGAGCCCCTCGAGTTCCAAACCGAACATGCATGTAACAACCCGGTCAGTCGTTACGTAGAACTTGCATTTTTATTTCTGTCATTGACTTGTCATGGATTGGTTATTCTATTATTTATGTGTTAGAGTCAATAGGCTTGAAATCGGAATGGTTAAATGAGAATTTAGTAACTTAGTCTCTAAAGATAGTTTTACAATGGGAAAAGTCAACTGAGAGTTTACTTATTGGGGAACGACCTCGGAATGCAGACTTATGGCTCAGATAGCTTCGTGAGGTGATTTGGAACTTAGGAGTGTGTTCGGAATATATTTGTGATGTCCGGTGTAGAATTAGGCTTGAATTGATGAAAATTAGTTTTTGGCGATTTCCAGTCGGCAGTGAAAAATAAGCTATCGGGGTCGGAATTGAATTCCGACAGTTGGAGCAGGTTCGTAATGTCATTTTGGATATGTCTGCAAAATTTCAGGTTAATCAGAGTTGTTTTGGGTAGTTTCGGCATTGTTGGAGAATTTTAGAAATTTTCAAAGTTCTTAGGCTTGAATTTGATGTGATTCTGGTGCTTTGATGTTATTTTTAGTGTTTTGAGAGTTTAAATAAGTTTGAATGATCTTATATGAGGTGTTGGTATATTTGGTTGGGGTCCCGAGGGGCTCGGGATGGTTTCAGATGGTTAACGGGGAGTTTGGAATGATTTTTGGTCACTGCTATGTTCTGTTACTGGTGTTTTCGCACCTGCGAATGGGGAGCCGCAGGTGCGATCCCGTAGGAGCGGGCGAGGCACCAGAGGTGCGGAAATTTTCCAAGTGAGGGGACTCCGCAGGTGCGAGGAATTTGTCGCACCCGCGATGTCGCAGGTGCGGAAGGAGTATCGCAGGTGCGGAATTGTGAGACCCCAGGGGAGATCGCAAGTGCGGAAGGGGCATCGCACCTGCGAAGCTGCAGGTGCGAGTAAGTGATCGCAGGTGCGAGATCACTTGACAGAAGGTATAAAAACCAGCCTTCGCGAATTTTAGCCATCTTTCTCAATATTTCATCCGGGTTTGAAGTTTTTGAAGGGTTTTGAAGAGGGAATTCGGTAGTTCTTCAACAAGGTAAGATTTTTGTACTCTAAACTCATTTATATGTGATTAAATGTCAGAATTATGGTGGAAATTAGGGAAAGATCAGAGTAAATTGGGTGATTAGAGCTTGGGATTTAGAATATTTTGAATGGTGATTTGAGGGGTCATTTGGACTCCGAATTTAGTGTTCTTTATATGTACGGACTCGTGAGATGACGAAGAACAATTTGGTATAAAAGTTTCTGAATTTCAGGACGTGGGCCCGGGGGTCGGGTTTTGACCAATTTCGGGATTTTTGAGTATTATGATACATTTCGATTGGGATTAGTTCCTTAGCATATTATAATGATTTACGTCTGATTGTTGGTAGATTTACTGGAAACCAACCGCGTCTCCATTTCCCATTCCCAAGAAGCTCAAAATGCCTGACACCTAAAATATGATGGAAAAACTTATCCACGTGACCACGTCACTGCGTTCACCAAAGGATTAAAAGGCAATGATTTAACCAAGCAGGAAATTGAATCAGTGGTGGTCAAAAAGTTTGGAGAAACGCTCACGAAAGAGGCTTTAACATGGTAATCTTTTCTACCTGAAAATTCTATTGACTCTTTTGCTGAGCTTGTAGATTTATTTATAAAAACACACTCGGGAGCTCAAAAATTTGAAAAAAATGGAAGATATCTTTAAAGTGAAGCAAGGGGATACATAATTGCTCAGAGAATTTGTAGATAGATTCCAGCGTGAAAGGATGATGCTACCAAGAGTACCTGATAACTGGGCAGCTATGGCGTTCACAAGTAATCTAAACGAAAAAAGTTTAGAAGCCACAAGAAGGCTCAAAGAAAGCTTAAGAGAATTCCCTGCCACAACATGGAGTGATGTATATAACAGGTATAGTACAAAACTACGGATCGAAGAAGACATCGTTTCTCAGTCAAAGGTTGATGAGAAAATAGGATCGAGGTGGTTGGAATCTGAAAAGAGGTCCGGTAAAAATAGATACGAGCCTTATATGGATCCCTCTGTGAGAGATGCACGTTCCAAGCCAGAAAATGTACGGTCTGACCATAGATTGATGAATAGAGATTCAGGTTCATCATCATCTAGGTTCAAAAAAAGATCGAGGTGTGCGTGATAGGGATACCAACGCAAATGCAATGATTGGAGACTATAGTTTCAACATCAGTAATTCTGAATTAGTAGTTGTTTTAAGAAGTATGGGAGATAAGGTGAGATAGACAAAGGAAATGAGATCAAATCCAAACAGAAGAAATCAAGATTTCTGGTGCGAGTTTCATAATGACCACAACCATAAAACATCAGATTGCAGACAGTTACAGGTGAGGTAGAACGTTTGTTGAAGCAGGGATACTTGACATACCTGTTCAACGAGAAAGGTAAACCGTCTTACATGAAAAATAGACAAGAACCTCCAAAACCTCCATCTCCAAAGAGATCAGTGAACGTGATAAGCGGGGGAGAAGAAGTCAATGATGTAACGTACACAACTGCGAAAAAGACGACGAAATTCACAGTAACTCACGAAAAGCGAGTTCGTCAAACCTTGGAAGAAGATAACATAACATTTGATGTGCAGATGTGGATGACTTGATGATTCCTCACAATGATGCACTGGTAATATCTTTACTTATACATGATACTAATGTAAAACGAGTTTTGATTGATCCAGGTAGCTCTGTAAATATTATCTTATTGCGAGTGGTGAACGAAATGCAAATTGGCGATCAGATGACAGGAGGCCGAATTTAGAGGCAAGGGCATTGCGGAGTAGTGTATTAGCCGGTTTTGAGGTAAGTAACGCTTCCAAACTTGGAACTGAGGGTTCGAAACCCCAAACTATTTGATAATTGCTGTTAATTAAGGTGACGCACTTGCCAAGTGACGGGCATGCGGGCGTTTATCGAATATTTGTAGCCTGGATCATCCCATGGCACTGTCTATTGGTTATCCCAGATTGATATTGTACTGTGAAGGTGGTAATTACCTTGAACGAAATAGAAATCATGCTAAGTATAACTGCTAAGGCTTCAAGCCGACGTGTTTAGACCGGAATGGTTGATTATTGCTGTGTCTATCTGTGATTATTGTTTTCATGTACTCAGTCCTGTTATAGTATATGTTTCATGACTCAGTCTCTTAAGTTGCTAGTTTATTTATATTATCATTGGTTTGGGCTGCATTGCATATGTTAGAGCATTCTAAGTGAGACTGGAAGGTACTGACTGACTGAGGCTTAGAGCCTAGTTTGAGACAGTTATGAGGTCGGACTGCACACCGCAACGATCCTGAAATCATGCCTTCGTTGGCTTGATATAGCGTTTGGGATGGAAGGAGCCCCTCCGGAGTCTATACACACCTAGTGAACGCACAGATATTCCGGAGATGGATTTCTCCGTGGTTGTTATGTTGCGGAGATGGATTTCTCCGTGGTTATGATGTTCCGGAGATGGATTTCTCCGTGGTTATTATGTTCCGGATATGGATTTCTCCGTGGGGGCTGGATCAACCTTTTTCCTCAGTACTTAGTGACTGTGTCACTTGTATTTATGTAATATCTGGTATGCACTTCCCTGGGCCTGAAGGCCGTATTCTAGTACTGAGTGGACCACCTTATGAGAGCTCGATTAATGAGTACACATCATTCCTGATTCCATATGCATTCATGCTAGTATGCAGGCTTACAGACATATCTTGATACATCACATTTATTTTCTGATATATTACTGTCATGTCCAATTTATATACCGTTGTTTGAATTGTCGGAGTTTCAGTCCGTCACTATCTCTCAGCCCGTAGTTTGGTTTCGTTGCTACTGAGTTGGTGTACTCACATTACCCCCTGCACCTTGTGTGCAGATCCAGGTACATAGGAGTTCAGCTCGGGTCAGGGAGCGCATAAGTTTCATCAGAGTTGACGAGGTCGCAGCTGGCGACCGTAAACTCTTCTCTTTCCTTTCTACATGTCGTACTTATTTTCAGACTATGTTAGTCATTTTTTTTGATTTTTATTAAGTATTAGCAGCTCATGACTGTGTGACACTGGACCCGGGATTAGTAGAATTTAGTCTTTGGAATTTTATAAACTAGTTTTCCCAAAATACTGGATTTATTATTAGTATTATTGATTTGAGAATTTGTTAAAAATGGGCATTTTATGGGAATTTGTATTTAGTTAGATAAAATGGGTGGCTTGCCTGGTTCCACGACAGGCGCCATCACGACTCCGGAAATGGGTCGTGACAAACGCAAGTGTAATAATATCCTACATGCTTGCTCCTACCTCAAATCAATAAAATAATATCAAAGAACAAGAACCAATTATCAAAACTCATGTTTTCAACTTGAAAACTCATTTTCACAATTTTTCACATAACGCGCCGAAATGCGCTCGGGTCTCCCCGGACTCCATCCAAACGTGCATACAAGTTCAAAAACATCCTACGAACCTACTGGAATCGTCAGAACACCGATCCGAGGTTGTTTGCCAAGAATGTTGACTGTGGTCAACTCAAATCTCATTTTATGCCTAAAATCACTTTTTTCTTCAAAGACTAGTACTCAAAATGACCTATCGAGTTCGTCACATTTGTAGTATTACTATTTTCATACAATAATTAAAAATGTAAGTTTTATTTGGAAAAAAAATAAAATAAAGTCGACGTTCAGAATTAATTCCATGCATTTCATTAAAATGCTACATAATTTGGCTTTCACTATAAATTAGGAGTTTCCAAAGTCAGTGATTTTGGAAAAATCATCTTTTAATATTTCCTCCTTCACTGATATACAAGAGGAAAACGTATTACTTCAAGCAAACAAATCTTTCCTATCCGCTTCAAGAAAAAGAAGTTGGATTCAAATTAAAATTTCTTCTACAAAATTTAGACTGAAATTCAATTCTACGGAAATTGTTTGATATTAGAACATAAATCCCACACGATAAGAAAGGAAAACGATAACTTTCCTTTTCCAGATATTTCGAGTTCGGAGTGGGACAGTGTGGATCAGATAATTCAAATATAACTTCTATGTTGAGGCAATTGAAGGGTTAAGAAATTAGCTACTACGTGCAGTTTTAGTGTGTAGCGTATGAAAATTGAGAACTAAAAAAAAAAGGAACGTGGACATTAATAGACTACTGGCATAGCTGAGAGAGTTTTAATTTAGACTAGCTTTTAGTGTACTGTGTTCGTGCGTTACACTTATGTATCGCGTCAACTTATTGTTAGTTAATATAGTATTATAAATATAAGTATTTTATTATATGAGATACAAGTACATTACGTTTGTTTACCCTAAAAATCGAGTAACAATTAAACTTATATTGTGGTTTTAAGGACATGTAATTTAATCCAATACCAATTGATAAGCAATGAATTAAATAGATAAATTGGGCAATAAAATAAATCAAACCAGTGCGAATGCAGTGCTTCGACCTCGATTCGAGATAGTCTCAAGGTTGGATAATAAGAACTGTAAAGGATGGAACAAATAGTGATGAGCAGAAATGAACAGTAAGTAAAAAGAGCAGCAGAAGTATAAATTCTTATCAGTGAATAGTGATTATGATGTGTGTACAAATGAGTGGGATCCCTCTTTATATAATAAAGTAATCCTAATTAAGGTACAATTCTAATAAAGGAGGTAAATCCCATGATTGACATCAATAACCGCTTTGATTTGATCTGTTCCGGGATTTCCGCCGTGATCTTCGATCGATTCTTGATATCTTTCCATTCCGTTGTTACGCCTTACTCAAAGTCAGTCGTGCTTGGTCTGGCCTCGCTCTCAACAAACACTTCGATCTCTAGGTTCGATGTTCTATCTTCGAGCTCGAGCCTGATCTGTTACGGATATACCCTAAAGGTAACTCGCCTGCCAATGAAATCGGGTATGCCCTCGACCGTATACAGATAGTCCCTCGTTTTTTGGAGTGTAACGAGAAGAAATGAACTTGAAACTCCGATTTAATATCTCAATCAATCATGACGTCAATCTTGCGACATAAGTGACAGAAGTGATTGAAGTGTCGCGTCTGTACAGTTCTCAAGGTCATTAATTAATGCCAGTTGATGGTCGGCCACCAGCGTTCTTAAACCGTCGAAATGGCCATTATAAATAGATCACCTTCATAATCTTCTCAAACTTTACTTTCAAAACTTCTTCTAATCTCCAAAAGCTCCTCTATTCTCTTCAAGTTCATCATCTTTACCAGTTTCTGTTTGCCAATCTCTTGTTAAAACACAAATTCCGCCTTTTTCTTTCTTAAACCTCATATAGAAATGGCAAAAACATCAAAGTCTGTTCCTCAAAAATAAAATAATTCCTCATCGCAGCCGCCCGGTGACAAAACGTTGGTGGAGCCACGCATTGAAGAGTGCATTTCCGGGCCATGCGAACTCACTTCCGACTTCAAAGTAAAAAACCCTCTTCAGTTCATGGTCGTTGTGAGCCCATGTCTAGATACATCTGTTGGATATCCCAAGACGATCTCGAGCAGGTGAAAAAAGACTGCCACTGGGAGAACAAAGAAGTGGTGATTCCTACCCCTGAGGAGGACATCACTACTCATGTGAAAGGGTTATTAAGTGTATATACTTACCCTTTCACATTAGGCCCCGTCAAATCCGTCATACTCGACTTCCGCCGCCAATACCGGGTAACCCTAGGCCAGATCTATCCCTTCTTTTGACGCATTGTCATTTTGCTCAGATTCTTCACGAGCAAGATCGAGGGGATGCCTTTCACCCTCGATCATCTTATCAGACGATACAACCCCCGTCTTTATTGAGGTGGGTTGATAAGGCTTCAGCGCCGGGTCCCGAAGGTTCTATTATCGATCATAGACGAGGACACGGACCGAGGATAGATGGGCTGGTTTGTCGGAGTCAGGACCTCTGACTTAATCCCCGCCGAGAAGATACCATTCATCGAAAAATGGAACATGAAGTGTAAGTAGAACCTCACCGATAACATTTGATTACTTGTTATGCTTCATTTACCTCTTCTCATCTATATTCTCCTTTATGGTACAGCTTCCCCCATGGTTTCCTAGTGCAATCCCGAACCTCGCAGGCTGGCGCAGGCCTCAACCTCTTCGTATGCTAAGCGCTCGTGGCGTGACTTGGCTAAGGGTCGATGGGAGGCCAAAAACCATGGTAAGTTCCTTTGTTTGTGCTTGATGCTTCCCTGTGATATATTCCATTTTAACTTGATTTCCTCTCATAAAAGGTCTCAGAGACAATGCCGTCATGAGGCTGCCTCCACCCCGGGAAGAGGAGGTCCCGAAGCCCGCCAAAGACAAGAAAAGGAAAAGGGTCTCGCCCCCTGATACTCTAAAGCCCAGGAAGAGCAAGGCTTGAAAGTCAAAAATATTTCCCATTATTCTGTCTGCCGATGTAGTCCAACAACTACGAGAGGAAGACGAGGAAGGAGAAGATGTCAAATCCTGCTGGTGGTTCGGAAAGGGAGTAGTGTTGAAGCTTCAAAAACTGTTGAGCTGACGATGGTCGAGGAGGTTCAGCCACAGACCGAGGTGATCTCGGAGGAAGGTCCGAGCAGAGTCACCGAGTCATCAGGTGTTGACGATGCCTCCCGCCATGATGAAAAACCAGCGGGTATTCCCGAAGGGCCTAGCTCTGAGGCCCTTCAAAGAGAAGAGAATGCCCCAAGTGACTCGCTTGGGGAAATTAACATTGATGATTCGCTGCCCGGCCCCACGTTCTCTGAAGGGCAGTTTCGGGATGCCCGGTCCATGGGGACCCCCGATGTGGGGACGACTCCCGAAGGGGATGATAAATTCTGCAGCTGCTTCACGGGGGTCAATGATGTTCCTGACCTGGATGCATCACTCATTTTTGATAAGGCTCAGCGGCTTCTGAACCAAATAAATTTTAGCCCATGTATCATGTTTGCGTTTGTTCTTATTTGTCTAAGTTTAATTTCCTTCCTTTCTGTACATGCTTCGACGCTCTATCGAGAAGCGTCTTCCAAATACGGGGTTGAGCTGACCCCATGTGAGGCTGATCTCAAATAGCTCACGGAGGAGAGAGACGGCCTCAAACTCCTCTTTGTGCAAAACGAAGAGGAGATCAGGAGCCTTCGAGCGGAGGTGACAAGAGCTCATCAAGATCAGACTGAGCTCATTGAACGGGTAATGTAAATTTTGGGAGCTTTTTATGTCTTAACTTGATACTGGCAACTAACACTTTGATTCTGCAGGCTCAGCAGAAGGCCGAATTGGTTGTGCAGCTTCGTGAGGATGCCAAGATTAAAAAGGCAAAGACTTTAGGGTGGAAGCAGAACATGGACCGTCTCGCCTCGAAGAAAGATGCGGTTGGGTCCCAACTGTCTTCCGTTGAGTGTCAACTCCAAAGTGTGAAGGAAGAGAGCTTGGCCCAGGCCCAGAAGATTGAAGAACTCGAGGCTAAGTTGTCCACTGAGCTTGTAAGGGTCACATCCGAGGCGCAAGCGCTCATGGCCTCCTACTGAGCCGATGCTGAAGCTGCTAACACTTAGGAAAAAGAGATTTCTGTTGATGCTGAGGTTAAATTATCCTGCACTGTCGAGTATGCTAGGCGCCAGTCTCGGATAGAGACTCTTGAGGAGGTACATGCTCGTGGCTTCGACCTCACGGATGATATCGAGAGTGCGAAAGTGTTGGACGACGAGGCCAAAGCTTTGATTTCTGATGATGAAGACTCCGCGAGTGGCTCTAAGAGCGGAGGAGATGAAGATGAAGCTTTTGAAGAAGCGGCTCCCGAGGCGAACTAGGAACTTAGGATTTTTTTCTTCTTTTTTTTTTGGATTTTAGTGTAAGACCCTATGTGGTCTTTGTAAATACTTCGCAATATATGAAAAATTCCTTTTCTTTCCATATTGTCTCTGATTTTTGTTGTGATCAATTCTGCTTTGTAAGGCCTTGTGAAATTTTTGTTGCTGCAGCCTCTATAATCGAGTGAGCACTGGCTCGAATTTAGCATAGAAAAAACCCTTAGTTTTTTTAGTTAAGCGAGGGCGAGTCCTCGAGCTCAATAATATGTTCGAGATTTTGATTTCGGATGGCTTGATCGAAGCCATAATTGCACTGTTTTTATAACTGAGTAACAGACCTCTTAAGGTTTTATATCAAATATGATGAATCCTCGAGCTACATTCGAATCTATTTTATTTGAGCTCGGAGAAGTGGAACCTTTAGGTTCGAATTGAGTGAGCAAGATCTCGAACTCTAAGTGTATTGGCCCTTAGGCTCTTTAGATTGGACCGATATGGCCTCTAAAAGATGGCTATTACTTCCTGTCGCGCCCCCCCTTTTTCTCGCGAAATCGGGTTTCGACATTTCTGGGACAACTCCTTTTTTTGTGATTGAGTAAGGGATTGGGAGAGTCTCCACCTAACGGATTAAGGTGCATTAGGGAACCTAGAGAAGATAATTCATATTACCAGTTTGCATCACCAGAGATCGGGTAAGGGCTCAAATTACCTCGAAGGGAAGGTGTTAGGCACCCCTCGAGGTCCATAACGATGGGTCCCGACCGAACTTAAATTAAGAGAACTATTCTAAAAGGGGAGGAAAACAAGTTACTTTAAACAGGATTAAATGGGGTCCTAGGTTTTTTAGCCTATAGGATCATTCCATGCAATACTTTGTAACTTTCCCAAGTTGGGGTGTTACTCATAACATTAGCGCCCAAGTTGGGGTGTTACTCATAACATTAGCGCACGGGCTATCATCTACTTACTACCCAATTACTATCTTTCAGTTGTTACCTAAGCGTTCTAATATCTTCTAGCTCGTTCCTTATGCGTGCACTACCTGTCCCTTACCTATGGCCCTGGAGGTGTTAGGACCTCTATTTACGATAGTTCTAGACCAACCCATGTTACTTAAAAATGATAAATCTAGGCGACAAACCAAAGACAAATAGGACTTTCAAATAAACAAGTAAGGGATCACATTGACCTCCACACGTAAACAACAAAATCACGCAATTGAATCAGCAAACTTCATTAATTTTAGGATCCTATAGGCAGGATATCTATATGAGCAGAAATAGAATATAAAGACAGTTTGATTAAGGCGAGTATTGTGACCTATTTGTTTGCCTACTGATTTTATTCAGCGCGAATCTGGGCATTCTAAGCAGGTAATATGTCACAATTTTTTAAGCCTAGAATCATTAACGAGTTCTACATATTTCCTAGGTGATGGCCAGAATTGGTTGAATTTAGAATTGATTAACAAAATTCTATAGGCATGATTTCTACGAGTTTACAAATTACAGATCTATAAACATGTTTTCTAAGTGTAATACTGATTTTAACTCATAAAGATAGGTTTTTATTCCTTTTAAATCCTATAGGTATGCTTTCTAATTGCTGAATTGGTTTAAACCCTTATATGCATGATTTCTAATTGTTGACTTGATTTAAACTCCTGTAGGCATGATATCTATTAGTTTAAATCATATAGGCATGATTTCTAAGTTTGAAACTAATTTTTTTTATTCCTATAGGCATGGTATCTATTAACCGTACGTGTGCAGAAATTAAGCAGATTTCCAGGAAAAGATTATTATTTCAAATAAACAGGATCTTATAGACATGGTCACTAATGCACGTTTTGTTGAAAATATGTGTGGATCCTATGAACAGGATTTTTAATGCAGAATTAAACGAAAAGTCCTATAAGTAGGATCTCTAGTATGCAAATGTGAAAACACAGAATCAAAATAAATCAGGAAAATCCTATAGGCAGTATTCTAAACACAGTCTAGTACTCACGTAATTCAATCAGCACAATTAAATCCTATAAGCAGGATTTCTACCTAGTATTTTTGACAAAGATATAAGAAAACCCCCAACTTTTACTAATTAACCCCAAATATGTTATTATTGAGATTATTATTGCCCAAAGTATATAAGGAATTAATAATAGTAAAAATTATACTATAGGGAGCCTTCATAGGCTCAATCTAAACTTGGAAACCAGGCCTGCAAACATAACAGCTTGGGAGCATAGTAGTGATCCATCCATGGTACATTAAAACATGCTTTCAGTGTGTGTCAAAGTTCTCAAGGGCCTTAAGGAGCCCAGGCAATGCTCACACCAGAACCATATTCAGAAAGATAACTCATAAAAGGTTGGAAGACCAACCCCAATGTGTCAGAGTTCAAAGGAGTCTCAAGGACCCTAGGTAGTGCTCACACTAGGGGTCGTGAGAACCTATATGACTAAGAGTAGGAGTTTGAAAACCAGTGCATAAAATTTAGGGGAAGGTTTTTAAAAACTAATTCAACTTCAGAAGCAAGCAAATTCAGAATACAAAATTACAAACAAAACTGCACCAAGAAACAAACAAAGTTCATGTTCAGCATGTAGTTCAAGCAGATTGTCATGTGATTAGGCTAAATACTAAAGCAGTCATGGCTTGAACACAGAGACAAAAACAGACTGGACTTATAACATATGATTACATGCTTACAGTACCTTATAAAGTTTAGAACAAGTTAATGAAACAAACTAAACCTTACATTAACTTACGAGAGTATTCATGCTATTCGAAATAGCTGTCTTAAATTAACAGTATTACCAAATGAAATCATATAGTCATATAAAGGATAGAATCATGCTAGGAATTGAAACAGGCTAGTCAAACAAAGCATAGAGAATGAAATCACAAAGGTTAGAGCATACCAGTTGAGAAGAGGGCAAATAAATATGCAATAGCAGTTAAGTTCCAGAGTAATTTGGCCTTGGCTTTCAACCGGCCAAACAGTAACCACTTAGTACAGAAATCAGAACAAGAGAGAACAAAGAGAGCAGAAAGTTTAAAAGTTGTTCAGTGAAAAAGTTATTTCTCAAGGGGTTGTAAAGTGTGTTGAAAATCAGAACAAGGAAGGGCTTTTATAGCACACAATGAAGCAAACTAATAAGGTAAGGAATCAGTCATACACAAATAAGGTATGAAAGTCAATTAACAATCAATTAAGGCCAACATGGATCAATCAACAGGACAAAATCGAGCAAGTACTACTTAATTTAAGGCAAAACCTTATTCAGAATCAATTAGTAGTTAAGATCTAGGTTAAATAAGGTAAGAAATAAGTCCAAAAAATCAATTATAAGTCAGCTTTAATAATCAAAGCATAAAAATCAGGCCAGTAAGGGAAGTAAGAAAAATAGCACAAGTTATTAATCACATATTAGTCTAAATAAGGTAAGAATAGGTGAACTCCAATAAAGAAATATTGGTACTAAAGGAAAGCTGATTTCAAACCCTAATGAATTAACACTTAACTGACAAAATTAAAGGCAAATTGGTAAAAACAGTACTAAATAATCGTAACCCTAAGAGATAGACATATAGATGAAATAATTAAAGCAAGTAAAAATCAGTCAAAAAGTAAATAAGAAAACTAGAGATGAAACCTTTAAATGATAATGTAATGACCCGACCGGTCATTTTGCGTTATCGGACCCTGTTACCTAAATGAAACTTCCCATAGCGGCTTTTTATGATTTATGACTTGCGAAGACTGGTGGTCCGGGTTTCGGAAGTGTTTAGAATGCAATAGGAAAAACTGGTTACTTAAGGTTGGCCTATAGGGCCAAGTTTGACTTCGGTCAACATTTGGGTAAACAACCTCGGAATCAAGTTTGTCGGTTCTGGTAGCTTTGTGTGATGATTTTAGACCTGTGCGTATGTTCGGAATGGGTTTCTGATGTCCCGGGACATTTCGGCGCCCAATATTGAAATAAGAAGTTCCTTAAGTTCCTATTTTGGTTTGGGACGTGTTTTTTTGTTATCGAGGTCCGAACGGAATTCCAAGACCGGGAATAGTTCCGTTACATTAATTATGACTTGTCTGCAAAATTTGGTGTCATTCCGAGTTGAATAGGTCGGTTCGGCGCGCTGTTAGCGAAGTCTAGAAAACTTAAAGTTCCTAAGTTAGGTTCTTGGGGTTTGGGGGTGTGATTTTGAGTTTTAGCTTTGTTTTGGGTGTTCCGAAGGCTCGATCAAGTCCGTATTATAATTTGGGACTCGTTGTTATATTTGGACTAGGGCTCGGATGGGCCCAAGTGCCTCCCTGGCACCTAACGGGGCTAAAAAGCAGCTAAAATAGCTACTGGTGCACCTGTTCTGGTGTAATCGCAGGTGCGGTTGCCCAGTCGCAGGTGCGGGACCGCTCCTCCGGTCCCCAGCATCGCAGGTGCGGGCCCAGGCTCCTCAGTCCATTTCCACAGGTGCGGGCCTTTGCTCGCAGGTGCAAGACCGCAGGTGCGGTCCTCGAGCCGCAAGTGCGAAAAAACTGTCTAGACAGTGTGTTTTTATACACGGGTCTTAACACATTTTCTCATCTTATTCTTCTCCCTTGGGGCGATTTCCACCATTATTGAGGAGCTAACGACCTGGTCATTTAAGGTAAGTAAAATCTACTCAAAAATTTGCTTCATGCATGGATTTCTAGCTTAATTAACTACCTAAATTAGTGAAAAATCAAGAATTGGGTAGTAACCTAGAGCTACTTAACAGTGAATTTTCTATGAAATCAAGTAAAAATCGTATATTAATGATCCTTAGGCTTTGGGTGAGAGTTCCCTTAGAGAATTATTGGAATCCGAACGTGCGAGCCCAGGGTTAGATTTTGGGAATTTTTCAAGAATGTTGAATTATTGAATAAATAGGATAATTTCCCTACTTTGAGCATGCATTGATGTCATTGTACCATATTTGGCTACTTGCGAGTCCTCGGTGTAGAGTTCGGAGATTCGGGCGCATCCTTGGTCCGAGGGGTAGATTCGACACGAGGTGAGTCTCCTTTCTAACCTTGTAAGGGGGAATTATCCCCCTAGGTGATTTAAATGCNGGGGGCTACGTACGTACAAAGTGACGAGAGTCCATACGTAGCGACTATTACTATTATATCCGGGTAGTTAGGCCCACATCATGCCTTGTGTTTTACTTGATATGAACTATATGCGTGCTGAATTTACATTTCATGTTGCTTACTTCCCCGAGGTTATGAAATTCGAGAAAAACTTGTAAGAAATTGTTCATGGAAAGGTATTCTCTTTAAAAAAAAAGGAATAATGTATGTGCATATGACCTCTTCGCAATTTGTATTCCGCGAGCGGAGTGTGATTTCCCCAACTCTTATGAGAGACGCACTTTTGGTACGGGCCGATCGGTCCTCGGTAGTGCGTAGAGAGATTGAGAGATGCACTTTTGGGACGGGTCGATCGATCCTCGGCAGTGCATAGAGAGATTGAGAGACGGACTTTTGGTATGGGCCATTTGATCCTCGGCAGTGCGTAGAGAGGTTGAGAGGTGCACTTTTGGTACGGGCTGTTCGATCCTTGGCAGTACACGGGCGTGACTATCTTATGACTCCGGTCGGTTGTCCTTACCTAGCATGCATATGATTTATTTGTTATTAAATTTCATGAAATTGATCTGACAGATATTTGGGAAAAAGTGAAGTGGTAATTGTTTTATTTATCCCCAGTATTCTTCCTGGATTTCAGTAGCTTACATATATACTTGTTGCTTCACTGTCCTTACATGCCTACTATTTTTATTAGATTCTATTAAGTTATGCTGTTGGACCTTAGTGAGTGTCATGTCGACCTTTCGTCACTAACTCTTCGAGGTTAGGTGGGATACTCACTGGGTACATATATATTTATATACTCATGCTGCACTTCTGTACTTAATTGTACAGGTTCTGGGGCTGGTGTTTCTGGTTATTCGACCGAAGCTTGACATATATTCTGGACCTGACTCCACGGTGAGCTACCTCCTTTGGCGATTCTCAGCAGTGCTATGGGATTATCTTTTGTTTATTTTTGTCTACATCCTCTCAGACAGCAGTACATCTTGTATCATCTTTTGTATATTCTACTAGATCACCTATTGACTTGTGACACTAGTTCCTGACACGCACTTAGTAGATTCTTATGTTGGGACTGTATATATATATTGGATCACGATCATTTTGGCTGTATGTATTTAAATTGGTAAATGTTTCCGCTTTTATTTAAATGAGCTAAGTTTAACATTTTGGAAAATATGTGGGATTGGTATGTTAATAAGGAAAATCTCACTAGTAAACAACTGTTGGCTTGCCTGACTCCGGTGTTGGGCGCCATCACGACCCGTGTGGGATTTTGGGTCGTGACAACATGGTATTAGAGCACTAGGTTCACGTAAGTCTCATGAGTCATGGGCGAACCCAGTAGAGTCTTGCGGATCGGTACAGAGACGTCTGTATTTATCTTCAGGAGGCTACAGGGTGTTAGGAAACCTCTATTTGTTCTTATTCTATCGTGCAACCTAGGATTTACTAAACTTATTCTTATATTCTCTCACAGATGGTGAGGACACGTGCATATGATGTTCCGGACCTGGGAAGGGCCGCTACCCCCGCCGTCCGAGGCTGGGGGAGGGCACCGACCCGTGGTAGGGGACGAGGGCGTCCCAGAGCTATACCGGTCCCTCCACCAGAGGATCCTATATTAGAGGAGCAGGATGAGGTGCCTCCAGCAGATCCTACACCCATAGACTTTATGATGGCGCCAGGCTTCCAGGCAGTCATGGGTCGTATGATGAGATTTATGGACACCATGTCCCAGGCTGGTTTATTTCTAGCAGATCTTGCCACTTCACAAGTGGGAGGGAGAGCCCAGACCCCTACTTCCCAGGCCGCAGGACCGACAACAACATTACATCACACCCCGGGTACACTTCCCGTGGGTGGTACCCAGCCTATAGTTGCAGCACCAGAGCCCAGACCAGCTGCGGATGGCAGCCAACATAAGATGTTAGACAGATGGACTCGCTTGCGCCCTCCAGTATTTGGGGGTGAGCGAGGTGAGGATGCCTAGGACTTCATTGATAGGTGCAGGGATAGACTGCACAACATGGGGATCCTAGCGTCCCATGGAGTGGACTTCACTACATTTCATTTAGAGGGCACAAATCGCAGGTGGTGGAAGTCTTATATTCTCAGCAGGCCAATCGATTCTCCTACTATCACTTGGGAGCAGTTCACGTAGATGTTCTTAGACAAATATATTCCACCCTCTGAGAGGGAAGAGCTGCGGGGTCAGTTTGAGCGGTTAGAGCAGGGGAAGATGTCCGTGACACATTATGAGGCCAGATTTTCAGAGCTGTCACACCATGCTCTTATGATATTTCCCACCGATGCTGAGAGAGTTCGGAGGTTTGTAGCAGGGTTGCACCCAGGTATTAGATCCACCATGACTCGAGAGGTGGTGATGGGTACCCCTTATCAGCTCGTAGTGGAGATTGCTCGTAGGATCGAGGGTTATCGGTCGAGGAGCAGGGAGCAGGGTCAGCAGGACAAGAGGGCTAGGTTCTCAGGGGATTTCAGAGGCGCCCCAGCTAGGGGCAGGGGTCATCATAGCAGTGGTCAGCCCAACATGCCTTAATATTCAGCACCTCTACCACCTCCCCGAGGTGTTCCAGCGAGGCCTCATTTCAGCGCCATGACAGAGCGTTCCTACCGTCCTCCAGCCATTCAAAGTTCACACAGTGGTTATTCCAGTCATTCGATATCCTCCGATCCTTATTTCAGTGCTATGCCTGAGGGCTCTCATCGCCCTCTAGCCCTTCAGGATCTTCTTTGGTGTAGCAGACTGTGCCACCTGGGAGTTGTTACGAGTGTGGAGAGCCAGTTCATATGAGGAGGAAGTTTCCCCAGTATCTGGGCAATGCCGTATAACAGAGCTATCAGCCGATGGGTCCGACACCAGCAGTCCGGCCACCTAGAGGTAGATGACAGGTCGACAAGGGTCGTCCTAGAGGTGGAGGCCAGTCAGGGGGAGGTCAGGCATCTCCTGTTCACTCCGGTCGAGCTCAGTCTTCAGGTGCTCCAGCCAGGTTTTATGCTATTCCGTCCAGATCAGATGCAATGGCCTTATACGCCGTGATCACATTTATTATCTCAGTATGTGGTAGAGAGGCTTCAATATTGTTTGATCCAAGATCCACTTATTCATATGTTTCAACCTTATTTGCTCCTTTTCTAGATGTCTCTCGTGAGTCCTTGGGATCTCCTATATATGTGTTTACTCCTGTGGGCGACTCTGTGGTGGTAGACCGGGTGTATCGATCTTGTGTGATCACTTTCTGTGGGTTCGAGACTAGAGCTGACCTTTTATTTCTCGACATGGTTGATTTTGAGGTTATTCTAGGCATGGATTGGCTATCTCCTTATCATGCCGTGCTTGATTACCGTGCCAAGATAGTTACTTTAGCCATGACTGAGTCACCTAGGCTGAAGTGGAGGGGTTCTTCAGTTAGCCTAGCCAGCCAGGTTATTTCATTCTTGAAGGCTCGACATATGATCGAGAAGGGTTGTCTAGCCTATTTGGCTTATGTGCGGGACACCACTGCTGAGTCTCCGACGATTGATTCCATGCCAGTTGTTCGAGAGTTTGCTGATGTATTTCCTTCGGATCTTCCGGGCATGCCTCCGGACCGTGATATTGATTTCTACATTGATTTAGCTCCAGACACCCATCCTATATCCATTCCTCCGTACCGTATGGCTACGAAGGAGTTGAAGGAACATCTTGAGGAGTTGTTAGCTAAGGGGTTCATCAGACTGAGTGTATCGCCGTGGGGTGCTCCAGTTTTATTTGTGAGGAAGAATGATGGGTCTATGCGGATGTGTATTGATTACCGCCAGTTGAACAAGGTTACCATTAAGAACAATTATCCCTTGCCGTGCATCTTTGATTTGTTTGACCAGTTGTAGGGTGCTCGTGTGTTTTCTAAGATTTATTTGTGATCAGGGTATCATCAGTTGAGGATTCGGGCTTCAGATGTTCCGAAGACTGCTTTTCTTACGAGATATGGCCATTATGAGTTCCTGGTGATGTCTTTTGGCTTGACTAATGCCCAACAGCATTCATGGACTTGATGAATAGGGTGTTCAGGCCGTATATTGATTCCTTTGTCATTGTTTTCATTGATGACATTTTGATTTACTCCCGTAGTCTGGGGGAGCACGAGCAATATTTGAGAGTCGTGCTCCAGACTTTGCGAGAACAGAAGCTATATGCTAAGTTCTCCAAGTGTGAGTTTTTGTTGGATTCCGTGGCATTTTTGGGGAATGTGGTATCCGGAGAGGGTATCAAGGTTGATCCTCAGAAGATCGAGGTAGTTCAGAGTTGGTCGCGTCCTACTTCAGCTACAAAGATCAGGAGCTTTTTGGGCCTAGCAGGTTATTATCGCCGGTTTGTGGAGGGTTTCTCTTCTATTGTAGCTCCATTGACTAGATTTACTTAGAAGAATGGACCGTTTCGATGGTCTGACGAGTGTGAGGCGAGCTTTCAGAAGCTCAAGACAACATTGACCTCAGCACTAGTTCTAGTATTGCCTTCCGGTTCTGAGATGTATACAGTATATTGCGATGCCTCGTGCGTTATCTTGGGGTGTGTATTGATGCAGGATGGGCGAGTTACTGCTTATGCTTCGCACCAGCTGAAGGTTCATGAGAAGAATTACCCTGTGCACGATTTGGAGTTGGCGGAGATTGTTCATGCTCTTAAGATTTGGAGGCACTATTTGTATGAAGTGTCGTGTGAGGTTTATACAGACCACCGTAGCTTGCAGCACTTGTTCAAGTAGAAGGATCTTAATTTGAGGCAGCGCAGATGGCTTGAGTTGTTGAAGGATTATGATATCAACATTCTTTATTACCCGGGCAAGGCAAATGTGGTGGCAGATGCTTTGAGCAGGAAGGCTGAGAGTATGTGTAGCTTGGCTTATATTGCAGTAGAGAAGAGACCTCTAGCCTTGGACATTCAGTCCTTGGCCAATCGCCTAGTGAGGTTAGACCTTTCAGATCCTCGCCGAGTTTTAGCATATGTGGTTGCTCAGTCTTCGTTATTGGGAGAGATTAAGGTCCAACAGTTCTATGATCCGTGCTTAGCAGAGCTTCGGGAGACAGTGGTTCAGGGTTGGGCCAAGAAGGTTACTATTGGCGAGGATGGTGTTCTGAGACTTCAGGGTCGCTTATGTGTTCCTAATGTTGATGGCCTGAGGGAGAGGATTCTAGAGGAGGCACACAGTTCTCAGTATTCTGTTCACCTTGGTGTTACGAAGATGTATCGTGATTTGAAGCAGCATTACTGGTGGAGGCGAATGAAGAAGGACATTGTGGAGTATGTGACTAGGTGCCTTAATTTCCAGAAGGTTAAATATGAGCACCAGAGGCCAGGAGGCCTACTTCAGCAGATGCCCATTCCTGAGTGGAAATGAGAGGGCATTACTATGGACTTCGTGGTTGGGTTGCGTCGGACTTTGCGGAAGGTTGACGCGGTTTGGGTAATTGTGGATAGATTGACCAAATCGGCGCATTTCATTCCAGTGGCTACTACTTATACTTCTGAGAGGTTAGCCCAGATCTACATTCGGGAGATAGTCCGGTTGCATGGTGTGCCGGTGTCCATTATATCAGATCGAGGTCCTCAGTTCACCTCGCA
>ML420500.1:71547-117641 GCA_005239525.1 Nicotiana knightiana | reverse complement strand
TTGCATGGTGTGACGGTGTCCATTATATCAGATCGAGGTCCTCAGTTCACCTCGCACTTCTGGAGAGCGTTGCATAGTGAGATGGGCACCCAGATAGACCTCAGCATATCATTTCACCCTCAGACTGATGGTCGGTCAGAGCGTACAGTTTAAATATTGGAGGACATGCTCAGGGTATGTGTGATTGACTTGGGAGGTCAGTGGGACCAGTTCTTGCCTTTGGCCGAGTTTGCTTACAATAATAGTTATCAGTTCAACATTGAGACGACACCATTTGAGGCTTTGTATGGCCGGCGATGTCGTTATCCTATCGGGTGGTTTGAGCCTGGCGAGGCTAAGTTATATGGCACCGACCTAGTGAGGGATGCCTTGGAGAAAGTGAAGTTAATTCAGGAGAGGCTCCGTACAGCACAGTCCAGACAGAAGAGTTACGCGGATGAGAGGGCGCATGATGTATCATTTATGGAGGGAGATAGGGTCCTGTTGAAAGTCTCGCCTATGAAGGGTATTATGAGGTTTGGGAGGAAGGGAAAGCTGAGACCGAGGTTTATAGGTCCATTCGAGGTGTTGAGGCGAGTTGGGGAGGTTGCTTATGAGCTGGCCTTGCCTCCTTGTTTATCAGGAGTTCATCCAGTTTTTCATGTATCCATGCTCCGGAGGTACCACGCCGACTTCTCTCACGTGGTTGATTTCAACACTATTCAATTGGATGAGAGGTTGGGCTACGAGGAGGAGCCAGTTGCTATTATTGATAGGCAGGACTGACAGTTGAGGTCCAAAAAAGTTTCTGCCGTAAAGGTCCAGTGGTAGGGCCAACCAGAGTAGAAGGCGACCTGGGAGTCCGAGAAGGACATGCGGAGCAGATATCCACACATATTCAGCAGTTCAGGTATGATTCTAGACCCGTTCGAGGGCGAACGCTTGTTTAAGAGGTGGAGAATGTAACGACCCGACTGGTTGTTTTACATTATCGGACCCCGTTCCCCTAAATGAAACTTCCCATAGCGGGTTTTTATGATTTATGACTTGCGGGGACTGGTGGTCCGGGTTTCGGAGGTGTCTAGAATGCAATAGGAACAATGGTTCCTTAAGGTTGGCCTTTAGGGCCAAGTTTGACTTCGGTCAACATTTTGGGTAAACGACCTCGGAATCAAGTTTCGTTGGTTTTGGTAGCTTCGTGTGGTGATTTTGGACCTGGGCGTATGTTCGGAATGGGTTTATGATGACCTGGGGACATTCGGCGCCCAATATTGAAATAAGAAGTTCCTTAAGTTCCAATTTTGGTTTGGGATGTGTTTTTGTGTTATCGAGGTCCGAACGGAATTTTGAGACTGGGAATAGTTCTGTTATGTTAATTATGACTTGACTGCAAAATTTGGTGTCATTCCGAGTTGTATAGGTCGGTTCGACGCGTTGTTAGCAAAGTCTAGAAAACTTAAAGTTCCTAAGTTTGGTTCTTGGGGTTTGGATGTGTGGTTTTGAGTTTTAGCATTGTTTTGGGTGTTATGAAGGCTCGAGCGAGTCCGTATTATGATTTGAGACTCGTTGATATATTTGGACTAGGGCTCAGATGGGCCCAGGTGCCTCCCGGGCACCTAACATGGCTAAAATCCAGCTAAAATAGCTGCTGGTGCACCTGTTCTGGTGTGACCGCAGATGCGGTTGCCCAGTCACAGGTAGCATTGCAGGTGCGGGCCCACGCTCCCCAGTCCATTTCCGCAGGTGCGGTCCTCGAGCCGCGCGTGAGAAAACACTGTCCAGACAGTGTGTTTTTATACACGAGTCTTAACACATTTTCTCATCTTCTTCTTCTCCCTTGGGGCGATTTCCACCATTATTGAGGGGCTAACGACATGGTCATTTAAGGTAAGTAAAATCTACTCAAAAATTAGCTTCATGCATGGATTTCTAGCTTAATTAACTACCTAACTTAGTGAAATATCAAGAATTGGGTAGTAACCTAGAGCTTGTGATAATTTGAGAATTTAATAGTGAATTTGCTATGAAATCAAGTAAGAATCGTATATTAATGATCCTTAGGCTTTGGGTGAGGGTTCCCTTCGAGAATTATTAGAATCCGAGCGTGTGGGCCCGGGGTTGGATTTTGGTAATTTTTCAAGAATGTTGAATTATTGAATTAATAGGATAATTTCCCTACTTTGAGCATGCATTGATGTCATTGTACCGTATTTGGCTAGTTGCGAGTCCTCGGGTGTAGAGTTCGGAGATTCGGGCGCATCCTTGGTCCGAAGGGTAGATTCGACACGAGGTGAGTCTCCTTTCTAAACTTGTAAGGGGGAACTGTCTCCCTAGGTGATTTAAATGCTATATGTGATAATTGTGNGGGGGGGGGGAGGGGGGCTACGTACGTACAAAGTAATGAGAGTTCATACGTAGCAACTATTATTATTATTATGTCCGGATAGTTAGGCCCACATCATGCCTTTTGTTTTACTTGATATGAACTATATGCGTGCTGAATTTACATTTCATGTTGCTTACGTCCCCGAGGTTATGAAATTTAAGAAAAACTTGTAAGAAATTGTTCATGGAATGGTCTCTTTTAAAAAAAAAATGGAATAATGTATGTGCATGTGACCGCTTCGCAATTTGTATTCCGCGAGCGGAGTGTGATTTTCCCCACTCTTATGAGAGACGCAACTTTGGGACGGGCCGATCGATCCTCGGCAGTGCGTAGAGAGATTGAGAGATGCACTTTTGGGACGGGCCGATCAATCCTCGGCAGTGCATAGAGAGATTAAGAGACGCACTTTTGGTACGGGCTGTTCGATCCTCGGTAATGCTTAGAGAGGTTGAGAGATGCACTTTTGGGACGGGCCGATTGATCCTCGGCAGTGCATAGAGAGGTTGAGAGGTGCACTTTTGGTACGGGCCGTTTGATCCTCGGCAGTGCACAGACGTGACTATCTTATGACTCCGACCGGTTGTCCTTACCCTGCATGCGTATGATTTATTTGTTATTAAATTTCATGAAATTGATCTGACGGATATTTGGGAAAAAGTGAAGTGGTAATTGTTTAATTATCCCCAGTATTCTTCCTGGATTTCAGTATCTTACATATATACTTGTTGCTTCACTGTCCTTACATGCCTACTGTTTTTATTAACTTCTGTTAAGTTATACTGTTAGACCTTCGTGAATGTCATGTCGACCTCTCTTCACTACCTCTTCGAGGTTAGGCGGGATACTCACTGGGTACATATATATTTATGTACTCATGCTGCACTTCTGTACTTAATTGTACAGGTTCTGGGGCTGGTGTTTCTGGTTATCCGACCGGAGCTTGACATATATTTTGGACCTGACTCCACGGTGAGCTGCCTCCATTGGAGATTCTCAGCTGTGCTATGGAGTTATCTTTTGTTTATTTTTGTCTACATCCTTTCAGACAACGGTACATCTTGGATCATCTTTTGTATATTCTACTAGATCGCCTATTGACTTGTGACACTAGTTCCTGGCACACACTTAGTAGATTCTTATTTTGGGACTGTATATATATGGGATCACGATCATTTTGGCTGTATGTATTTAAATTGGTAAATGTTTCCGCTTTTATTTAAATGAGCTAAGTTTAAAACTTTGGGAAATATGTGGGATTGATATGTTAATAAGGAAAATCTCACTAGTAAACAACTGTTGGCTTGCCTGACTCTGGTGTTGGGTGCCATCACGACCCGTGTAGGATTTTGGGTCGTGACAGTTAAAACATTTTCTTGCAAATATCCGTTAGAACCAAAATCCTAGTTTTAGGGTAAAAACAGTCATAAAATGATAAAAGTTATAAGAAACAGAAATATTGAAATTTTAAAGGGGAAATACCAAAACAAACACTCGTTTCAGATCTAATAAGATCTAAGAAGATTTATCCAGGAAATGGCCAGGTTCATAGAAAAAAGAAATAGAAGTGAACCAAATCTGGTTTTGAACTAGAGATTTGAAACCATAAAATACGAAAACATTCGTACTCACGGGTATCAGACTGAACATAGACGGAATAATCGAGATATGAGAGACTTTGAACCAGATTTGGTTCGAGTCTCTTGAGATTTACATCAAGTAACATAAAAATCGTGTAACCAGTAGAGAAATGAAGCCAAATAAGGCAGGGGATCAAAGGAAAATCCCATGAATCAAGCGAGAATGTGTGATGGCGGGGCTAGGGTTTGAGGGGGGGTGAGAGAGAAGAGATGACAGTATCCAAGGACGGCGGGTTGGGGGAAATGAAGGTAGGGTTTTAGGTCTTGGTATATTAAAAAAGGAAGGTTGATTTAGGGCCGTTGATTTTCTGAGATCAACGACCAGGATTAGATATAGGTGGGGTGGGTTATTGGACGGGTATGGGTAGTTGGGTCAGGGTGATGCGTATTGAATTATTGGGTTATTGGACTCATAGGGTATTGGTCTATTGGGTAGGTCCAAAAAATTTAATAAAAAGGGCTATGTTTTAAAATACCCACTTAAATTAATAAAATAATTAATAAATGATGAAAAATGTTATTTGTATATGAAAATGATTTAAATTAATTACTTAATATTTATTCATTTTCCATGTAAATAAAGTAATTATGCATGAATGTGCTATTATTGCAAAGTTACTGCAATTATAACCTAACGATGTAAATATAATTATGCATAAAATAATTAAAGCTTAATACAAATATAAATGATAAAAATTAAGTAACAAAATTATTATAAAATCATTTGTGACGCAATTAGTAACTATTTAGATAATAAAATACTGGAATAAATTAATTAAAAATCCTTTAAAATTACAGAAAAATTATGGAAAAATACTAGTTGATGCTCATGCACTATTTTGAAGGTATATATGGATTTTTTAAAAATATATATGGAAAAAATTGGGTATCAACAGCTGCTCCTCTTTACCCGGAAAGGATGAAAGAGTTGTCAGGTAAAGATATGATGGCCACTTTTGACTGAATAGGGTGACTTGAGAGATATAGGCTGCACTCTGGTCCCCGAACTGCCTACATATCCCTGGTTTTAAAGGAATCAGGTCGTGTGTAGTTATGGATCCACCGGTGGAATGAACCGACAGGGTTGTCACAAGGACAGACACAAGGTTTCGAATAGGTAAAACAGTTATAGTGAGCGGTCAGGCTTGAAATAATTTGAAGGAACTAGAGCGGGATTGCTCCTATTGGGATAACAGTTACTCACTGGGTCACCTGCAAATCAAAAGATGTACTGCAAACATATACATATAAATTTGCATAAATTTAAACATGATGCAAATTCCATTCTGACCATGAAAACTGTCTTTGGACGGTTGAGGATGACGTCCTTAGACCATGACGTCTCGGGCCATGAATTATGCTGTTAGGAATTCGCAGGCCATGAAATGATGTTCTCGGGCCATGACAATGGTACCTCCGAACCATGACGCCTTTAAATAATGATATGCAAGTTTGAGAGATCCTCAGGCCATGGCATGATGTCTTCTGGCTATAAGGATGGTGCCTTCAGACTATGACGCCTTCGGACAAGTTGGCTATATTTTAGCCCATGAGGTGAAAAGGCCTGATGCTAGAATCAACAATACACGGCTTAGTCTTGTGTGAAATTGAGGGCAGATCTTAGCCCGATAGAAGATAACAATACAATAGAAACAGTGCTTAGTCTCGTGCGAGATTCGGGACAGTGCTTAGTCCCATGCAAAGGGAAGGCATAGCTTAGCCTTATGCAAGTAGGGAGGCAGAGCTTAGCCTCATGCAAGGTTTGGGATAGTGCTTAGTCCCATGCGAAGAGAAGGCAAAACTTAGCCTCATGTAGGATTCGAGACATTGCTTAGTCCCATGCAAAAAGAAGGCAGAGCTTAGCCTCATGCAGGTGATTTGAGACAAGGCTTAGTCTCATGCAAAGAGAAGGCAGTGCTTATAGGGAAGAACGGATTAGCCTCATGCAAGGATTTGAGACAGGGCTTAGCCTCATGCAAGATTCGGGACAGTGCTTAGTCCCATACAGAGAGAAGGCAGTGCTTAGCCTTATGCAAATAGGGAGGAAGGGCTTAGCCTCATGCAAGGATTGAGATAGAGCTATCCTCATGCGGAGGGCTTAGCCTCATGCAAGGATTGAGGCAAAGCTTAGTCTCATGCGGAGAAAAGGCAGTGCGTAGCCTTATGCAAATAGGGAGGCAGGGCTTAGCCTCATGCAAGGATTGAGACAGAGCTTAGTCTCCTGCGGAGAGAAGGCAGTGCTTAGCCTTATGCAAATAGGGAGGCATGACTTAGCCTCATGCAAGGATTGAGACAGATCTTAGTTTCATGCAAAGAGAGGAGTAAGGATTAAGTATTCTTATCTGACAATGTGTTTCATGCATAGCGATTGTGTCATTGTGATGGTGCTTATCATGATGATATAGTCCTGCATCCAAAGAAAATTTGTGAGTGTTTGCGGGGGGAGGTTGGTTCATGCCTTTGCTTGCTCGATTTGCTCCGCTTTGTCTGAAGATCCTATTCAAGCTATTAGGGTAGCATTCGGCTAAAGCAAAGTTTCTTTTTCAAAAGTATGCGTGTATATTTTTCAAAGACATAGTAGTGTGTAGTTTAGAAGTTAGTTAGATGAACCAGTAACTGTGACATTATTAGAGACATTGCGACTTCCGCTGCCGTAGAGTTTTGAGGATCCTCCTCAAAATTCTTCCCCAGTTAACTAGATGACTTTTCTGACTGCTCCATATGCTGCGGTTGGCTGAACTTGCTTCGGAATTTTGAGGGCCCTCCTCAAAATTCTGCCCCAGTTTTTGATTGTGGGGAAATGGAAATTTTATTGAATTGTGACCGAACCCTCAGGGATGCCTACGTATCCTCTCTTAAATGGGAATAAGGTCGAGTGTAGTTCAATTTACATCATATGAAAAAGCATAAATGGTTTACACATAGTATCTTTTGACTGCATCTGAATTGATAGGCTTTGGCCAGATTTCTCCGTCCATTTCTGCGAGTATGAACGCTCCTCCTGCCAATACTCTGTGAACCATGTAAAGATCTTGCCATTTGGGAGAGAATTTCTCTTTGGACTCATCTTGATGTGGAAAGATCCGTTTCAGTACCAGCTTCCCCCGGCGTGAACTGTCTTGGTTTGACCCTTTTATTGAAAGCCCTGGACATTCTATTCTGATAGAGCTGGCCGTGACACACTGCATTCATCCTCTTGCCGTCTATGAGGGCTAATTTCTCATAGAGGTTCCTTATCCATTATACATCGCTGAGTTTGGCTTCTTGTATGATTCTTAAAGAAGGAATTTCTACCTCGGCGGGAATGACAGCTTCGGTACCATAAACCAGCAGATAGGGAGTTGCTCCGGTTGATGTGCGGATTATGGTATGGTATACCAGTAAGGAGAATGGTAATTTCTCGTGCCATTTCTTGTGATTCTCTACCATTTTCCTTAGTATCTTCTTGATGTTTTTGTTGGCGGCCTCTGCGGCTCCATTCATTTGAGGTTTGTATGCTGTGGAACTCTTGTGCTTGATTTTGAAAGTTTCACACAAGGATTTCATAAGATTACTGTTGAGATTGGCGGTATTTTCAGTGATGATGGACTCTGGAACCCCAAATCGACAAACAATCCTGTCTCTGACAAAATCTACGACGAATTTCTTGGTTACCACTTTGTAAGATGCAACTTCAACCCATTTGGTGAAGTAGTTGATGGCCACTAAAACAAACTAGTGCCCGTTTGAAGCGGTGGGCTCAATTGGGCCGATGACATCCATTCCCCAAGGAGAGAAAGGCCAAGGTGAGCTTGTAGCATTAAGCTCGTTTGGCGGCACCCGTATCATGCATGTATGTATCTGGCATTGGTAGCATTTCTTAACGTACCGTATGCAGTCTGTTTCCATTGTCATCCAAAAGTATCCGGCCCTGTGTATTTTCTTGGCCAAGATAAAACCATTCATATGTGGGCCGCAGGTTACGACATGTATTTCCTCGAGAAATTTGTAAGCCTCTTTTGCGTCAACATACCTTAACAGTCCCAGATCGGGGGTTCTTCTGTGTAGTGTTCACACGCTCCGGATATTCTCCTTTTGTCAAATATTCTTTGATGTCGTGGAACCAGGGGTTTCCGTCTGTTTCTTCTTCAACATGAATACAGTATGCCGACTGATTATAGATCCTCACCAGAATGGGATCGATGAAATTCTTGTCTGGATGTTGTATCATTGATGACAATGTGGCCAGTGCATCCGCGAATTTATTCTGAATTCTAGGGACATGCCGAAATTCTATCTTTGTGAACCTCTTCTTCATTTCTTGTACATGATGCAGATATGGCAGTATTTTGGAATTCTTATTAGCCCATTCTCCTTGTACCTGATGTACCATCAGGTCTGAATCGCCGATTACCAGCAGTTCCTGAATATTCATATCAACAGCCAGGTTGAGCCCTAATATGCAGGCTTCATATTCCGCCATGTTGTTAGTGCATGGGAATGTGAGTTTTGCAGACACGGGATAATGCTGACCGATTTTTGATACCAAGATGGCTCCGATACTCACTCCTTTAAAATTTGTAGCTCCATCGAAAAACATTCTCCAACCGTCGTAGGCTTCAGCAATATCTTCTCCTACGAATGATACCTCATCATCAGGAAAATACGTATTTAGGGATTCATATTTTCCTCCTACAGGATTTTCAGTAAGATGATCTGCTATGCTTGTCCCTTGACTGCTTTCTATGTTACATAGATAATGTCGAACTCACTCAGCAAGATTTGCCACTTGGCCAGCTTCCCAGTAGGCATGGGTTTCTGAAAGATGTAATTCAGGGGGTCGATCCTTGATATGAGATATGTAGTATAGGCACAGAAGTAGTGCCTTAGCTTCTGAGCTATCCATGTCAGAGCACAACATGTGCGTTCCATCAAAGAATACCGTGCTTCCTAGGGTGTGAACTTCTTACTCAGATAATATATGGCCTATTCTTTCCTTCCTGTCTCGTCGTGCTGTCCCAAGACACAACCGAAAGCCCCATCTAGTACAAAGAGATAGAGTAGAAGTGGTTTACCAGGCTCTGGTGGGACTAAGACTGGTGGTGTGGACAAGTATTCCTTGATTTTGTCAAAAGCCTTTTGAAAATCCTCGGTCCAACTGGTTGCGACATCCTTCTTCAGCATTTTGAAAATCGGCTCACATATTACTATGGATTGTGCTATGAAACAACTGATGTAGTTGAGACGTCCCAAGAAACTCATCACATCCTTCTTTCTTTTTGGTGGTGGTAATTCCTGGATGGCTTTAAACTTTGAAGGGTGCAACTCTATTCCTCAGCGACTGACGATGAATCCCATTAATTTTCCGGCAGAATTTCCTCAAATCTGCTATGTGATCTGTAGCCCTCTTGGGTTGGATGATAATGTCTTCAACATATACCTCTATTTCTTTATGTATCATATAATGAAAGATCATTTTCATATCCCTCATGTAGGTGGCCCCAGCATTCTTAGACCGAATGACATCATTTTGTAGAAGTACACTCTCCACGGTGTTATGAAGGCTGTTTGCTCGGCGTCTTCTTCGTCCATCCAGATCTGATGGTAACCCGCGAAGCAATCTACAAAGGACTGGAGTTCATGCTTGGCGCAATTGTCGATCAGAATGTATATGTTTGGTAGCGGGTAATCATCCTTGGGACTTGCTCTGTTTAGAACCCGATAATCAACCCAGACTCTGACTTTCCCATGTTTCTTTGGAACTGGTACAATATTGGCCAACCAAGTTGGGTACTCAACTACTCTGAGGACCTTGGATTTGATCTGCTTAGTGACTTCCTCCTTGATTTTCAGGCTCATGTCGTGTTTGAATTTCTTGAGTTTTTGCTTCACTGGTGGACACATTGGATTTGTAGGTAACTTGTGAGCCACTAAGGATGTGCTCAACCCTGTCATATCGTCGTATGACCATGCAAAGATATCCTCATATTATTTCAGGAATCGAGTGTATTCTTATTTCTCTGAAAGTGACAAATAGATGTTTATGTGGGTTTCCTTAATGGTTTCGGAATCTCCCAAGTTGACTATCTCGGTCTCGTCCATGTTGGACTTGTTCTCAAAGTTCTCCACTTATCTGACAATTTCATCAGGTATTACGTCCTCATCTTCTATTTCTTCCGAGTCACTGTCCTTCTGTTGCATTGTTTCATTACATGTAACAATCATTGGTTCATCAAGGTAAGAAATAGTAATGCTCGAGACACGTCGGTCCCTTGATGGTTTAGCGATCTAATTATTGAGATATGCTCCCTTCTCCACTGTTTGAATAATGAGGCCTTCTCCCTCCTCCTCAATTATTATTACACAACAATCCATATCATCGTCTTCCAAGAACAAATTCCTCAATGCTGCCAAGGCTTCTTCTTCTTCTGATCCCCATATTGTATTGGCCTGCTGGAAGGTCTGATTCAGGTGTGGCATGGGTTTCTCAAGAGGATAGTATGGACCATGCCATGGTGGAGACCAATTCCAATATTCTTGCTAGGTATACTGATATCCGATCCCAAAGGTTGTTCCATGGTGCTTCATCTGTACTGGTTTAGAGATACCTTGAAGCTTTTTACCAAGCCCCTTACCTGGTTCATACCCTGCCCATGCCAATATGCTCTCTATTTTGCTACTCTACCATTTATCCTTCTCAATTACGTTAACACGTTCGATGTGATTGCATGTTTATCCACCTAACTGCCTTCTGCTTTCTACTACTGGAACAGTCTGACTGGTGTAAATGGGGTTATTTTGGTGAAGGCCAGGAGTTTGGGTATTGTGGTGATCACTGGATGAATTTTGGGGATTGGGGATATGCTGTGGGGTATTATGAGGAGTGTGGTAAGTGGTTTGCGGATATTGAATCAGGAGATGCTGATGTTGAGGCGATGTAGGTATGGGTAAAGAATTTTGAGGAGGGGTTGTATATTGACGGGGTCCGGGAGGATTCTGCGAGCGTTGGTTGGGTGCATTCTGAGGAGGTGCCAAGTTTGGGTATTTGGATTTTTGATATCTGGGACGTTTAGTGTGAGGGAGAGGTTTTCCAAATTACGGAACTGCTCAAGCTCACCCTATAGTTCAAGTATTTTCTTTTCAAGCCGCAAAAACAAATCATTTGGTGCTGGAGTACTCCGACTATCAGAAGTTTCTGCATTCTCAGCATGTGTGGTGTTGTCGCCACTCATATTATCCATCTTAGCTTTCCCTTTTCCTTTTGATGCACTTGGAGGAGGAGGAGGTGGAGGGCCTCTGGATCTGGTGTGTTACACTGATGATGCCAGTATGCGTGAACCAACTTTAGGGGATGGGAATTATAAAAAAGAAAGAAAAACAAAAGGTAACCAAGTTAGTGAGAGTTTTGAAAAATATTTGCAGTATTTAAACACATATTGCAGGAATGTAAATTCGCGTCCAAACTTGGGAGCCTCGTTGTGCCCGAGGTTGGCCTAGCGACAAGTAGATTTGGAGAATTTTAATGCTAATAATTGCCGCATTTCATTAACGCAATAAATAAGACGAATCTAATGACAATAAGGGAAGTCACTAATGGAATTTGGCCTTATTACATTTGAAAAGCAAAACAAATAAGCCTAATCTACTTGGTCCCAGAAGGACCTTATCCAGACCTGGTTCTTTTGGCTCCATCGAACAGGTTCCCCAGGTCGCGCATGTCCAGCAGTAGGTATGCCCTGGTGAGATGTTCTCGTACGATACCTTCAGCATTCTGGTAGTCTATGACTCTTTTCCTCATCTTCCCTTTCAACTCCATCAGACCCTGCTCCAGATATTCTAGCCTTTCATTCGATCTGGTATCTATTTCCCTCTATTCGTTGATTAATTCCATATCAGTCTTGTGTTGTTCTAGATGCTCAGCCTCGGACTCACGAGCCATTTTGCAAAGTCTGTTATACTTCACCTGTGCTTCGGCAGCCTCATCTACGACTATGTTCCCTCAATCGACCCCTGGCTCGACTATTCCTGCTATGCAGTCCTCCAACCATGATGGGTAAAAGTACACATGCCTTCCGTGATATATCGATCCGGATCGATGGTGTCCCGTTTCACAATAATCTTCAAGTGCCACATATGTTTAGCTTCACATTTATATAGGATGCCATCATCTTGGAAATCCGCCTGTAGTGACTCATTTTGGAGACTCGTGGTTGTATTGGTAAAAAAGATCTTCACACGTGTAATAAATCTTGATGACTCAGTAGTCTACGTGGAGCAATGAAGACACGACAGTTGGACAGGACTCTAAGAAGAGGTACGAGGAAAATAGGCACGGGAAATCACACCCGTGGGTTAATTAGCTAGGGAAGTCTCAACCTAATTGAGAAGATAAAAAGACACGGTCAAAAATGTATTTGGACAGAATAAAGGGCAGATTCAGAGATCTTCGAAATAGAGTTCCATACGTTACACAACATTCACCCAACAGTTATGGTTGATTCATAGTAACGTTACATTAGAGTCATCATTAGTCATTAATGCTCAATCACCAAAAAAGGTAGACGTTATGTTAGGAAATTCCCTATATAAAGGATAAAAATATAACCTGTAAAGGGGGAGAGAAAAAACCATTTGAACTACTATTGCAATATACTTACTTTTTGTGCATCTTACTGCTTTCCATTTATAAGTTTGCTTACTATTGTAATCTTATTCTTTGGTTATCAGAAACCCGTGTTCTTCTTAAAATAGCTTTGGGCAAAGAATCCAATTCTTTGGTTAAATAAATTGGTTTTCGTTACCGGGAATGTGATAATATTTGTTTGCTTTTCAAGCGATATTCTATGAACTATGTTGAGCTCCAACGACAACAACCAACAAAGGAATGGAACCCCAGTTCCATCGCCTTCAGGAACCCCACGTGGTTCAAGGGAACAATCCCCAGAAAGATCCAATAACAACAATGATAATATGATCAAACGGTGGAACAAGATCGGGTAAAGCAAATGATTGCAGAGTATGTGAGCCAAGCTTTTCAAGAATTTGCGAGGGGATTACCGGCAGCGTTACCTACACCACTGACACCACCTCCTAATAATACCATCACCATGGAAAATCCTCAATCTGGGTTGGAAAACTCAGGAAGGGGAGGTACTCCTAATGAATCTCTCGAAGCGAGACCAGGTATATCTAATAACTCTGAATTACAGAATTTATTACTAACTTTGCAGAAACAGGTGAAGGAACAAAACGATCGAATCAAATAAATTCCTGAGTACCACCTGTTATCAAAGGCATTGATGTTGATAGATATTCTCAACAACCTTGAAAACCAAGCGCAGCACCCGTACCTATTCCCAAGAAGTTTAAAATGCCTGACGTACCTAAGTATGACGGGACAACCGACCCACGCGACCATGTGACTGCTTTTACCACCAGAGTGAGGCAACGACTTAACGAAACAAGAAATTGAGTCGGTCCTAGTTAAAAGGTTTGGAGAAACACTTACCAAAGGGGAACTAACCTGGTATTCTCTTCTCCCTGAAAACTCTATTGATTCTTTTGTTGAGCTTGCAGATTCTTTCATAAAGGCACACTCCGTGCGCAAAAAGTTGAGAAAAGGATGGAGGACATCTTTAAAATAAAACAAGGAGACACAGAACTAGTTCGTGAATTTGTAGACAGGTTTCAACGAGAAAGAATGCAACTACCAAGGGTTCCTGGTGATTGGGCAGCGATGGCATTCGCAAGTAATCTAAATGACAAAAGCTCAGAAGCTACGAGAAGACTCAAGGAAAGCTTGAGAGAATTCCCAGCTATAACGTGGAACGATGTTTATAGGAAGTAAAGTACTAAACTTCGAATAGAAGAATATGCCATTGCTCGTCCGAAAGAGGAAGATTATACCAGATCCAGACGTTCAGAATCAGACAGGAGATCAGGTAAAAACAGGTACGATCCATACTTGGGACCATCATGACATGAAACTCGTCCCAGGTTCGAAAACACCAGGTCAGATTTTGGACCACCAAGTAGAGATGCGGGCTCATCCTCATCTAGATCCAGA
Source organism: Nicotiana knightiana (assembly GCA_005239525.1). Classification (NCBI taxonomy): domain Eukaryota; kingdom Viridiplantae; phylum Streptophyta; class Magnoliopsida; order Solanales; family Solanaceae; genus Nicotiana; species Nicotiana knightiana. Next base: position 103,594 of record ML420500.1, on the reverse strand, counting down.
AGGGATCAAGATCAACGACCTAGAGGTAATGCGCGAATTGGGGGTCACACCTTTAATGTAAGTACCTCAGAACTAATTTCAGTGTTGAGAAATTTGGGTGATAAGGTTCGATGGCCCAAAGAGATAAGGTTGAACCCGAATAAGAGGAACCCAGATCTCTGGTGTGAATTCCATAATGATCATGGGCACAGAACTGCAGATTGCAGATTTTTGCAAGGTGAGGTAGAACAATTATTGAAACAAGGCTATTTGATAGAATTGTTTAGTGAAAAAGTTAAACAGGCATACATGAAGAACAAGCATGAGCCCCCAAAACCTCCATTTCCAAAATGAACTGTCAACGTGATACACGGAGAAGAAGTAGTAAATGGAGTGGTCTGCAAAATGACCACGAAGTTCACAATTACACACGGAAAGCGGGTTCGTGAAAATCTGGAAGCAGGCAATATAACCTTCGATGGTGCAGATATCGGCGGATTAATGCTTCCTCACGACGATGCTCTGGTAATATCTTTACTTATTCATGAAACTAACATAAAAAGAGTGTTGATTGATCCCGGTAGTTCAGTAAATATCATCTTGCTAAGAGTCGTGGAAGAAATGCTATTGGGGAATCAAGTAATCCCAAGGGCACGAGCCATATCAGGGTTTGATAACTCTACGGTTATAACAAAAGGAGAAATTGAACTTAGCACTTATGCTGAGGGAGTGATCAAAAGTACCAGGTTCCAAGTCATCGATACTGATATGGCTTATAACGTAATTGTGGGAAGGCCATGGATCCACGACATGAAAGCAATACCCTCCACCTTGCATCAGGTAATTAAATTCGCCTCTGAATGGGGGATTCAACAAATTAGAGGCGATCAGTAAACCGCGAGAAATATAAATTCCGTGGTACACTACAACAAAAAAGTAGAGGTGAAAGAATCAAAGGATAAGGAAATCTCCCAAGCAGGTGACACCGCCCAAACAGGCACGGAAGAAATTACAACCCAAATAGGTACAGAAGGTATTACTGCTGAAACAGGTACAAAAGAAAATATTTACGAGAAAGTGAATCAAGTCATCACAGAAGAGGAATTGGACCGCACGGATGTAGATTTCAAATCGGACGTTATTCATGAACCGTAGGAAAATGAGCACATCAAAACAACTACGGAATAGCTCGAAGCTATTCCATTGTCTGAACAAAATCCTAAACAGAAAGTGTACATAGGCAAGGGGTTGAGTTCCGGTCGAAGAGGTAAGTTAATTAATTATTTAAAGGCTAATGCAGATTGCTTTGCATGGTCCCACTTAGATATGACAAGTATCCCGCTAGAGGTAATGACTCATAAACTAAATGAAGATCCATCCTTCGTACCTGTTAATCAGAAGAAAAGAATGCTAGGACCATTCAAGAACCAAGTGATTGATGAAGATGTACAGAAACTCTTAAAGATTGGTTCAATACGAGAGGTAACGTACCCTAAATGGATAGCTAACACTGTGGTAGTACCTAAAAAGAATGGAAAATGCAGAGTATGCGTAGATTATACTGACTTAAATAAAGCATGCCTCAAAGATTCATTCCCACTACCACATATAGATCAAATGATTGATGCCACCGCGGGTCATGAATTAGTAAGCTTTCTAGATGCGTATTCTGGTTATAATCAGATTAAAATGGATACTTCAGATGAGGAAAAAACCTCCTTTATTACAAGCAGAGGGAATTATTGTTATGAAGTCATGACTTTTGGCTTAAAAAACGCTGGAGCAACATATCAAAGGCTAGTGACCAAGATGTTCCAGGAACATCTGGGAAAAACAATGGAAGTTTACATTGATGACATGCTGGTAAAATCAACACGGGCGGAAAACCATTTCCAGCACCTCTCTATCACCTTTGACATTTTACGCAGGTATAATATGAAGCTTAATCCAGAAAAATGCGCTTTTGGCGTGGAATCAGGTAAATTCTTGGGTTTCCTTGTCAAGGGAATAGAGGTAAATCCTGATCAAATTAAAGCTATAGAAGAAATACCTAATGTACTAATAAATAAAAAAGAAGTTCAAAGACTAACAGGAAGAATTGCAGCCTTAGGAAGATTTATTTCCAAATCTTCCGAGAAAAGTTTCAAATTCTTTGCAGTTCTCAAAAAGAAAAATAGATTAGAATGGACTGAAGAATGTCAACAGGATCTCAAAGACCTAAAGGCTTATCTATCAAAACCTCCGTTGCTGTCAAAGCCGAAGGAGGGGGAGCGGCTATACGTCTACCTTGCTGTCTCGAAATTGCTGTAAGTGCAGTATTGGTAAGGGAGAATAAAGGTAAACAATCTCCTATTTATTATGTAAGCAAGACATTACTGGATGCTGAAACTAGATATCCACACCTAGAAAAGTTATCCTTAACTCTAATCATGGCATCTAGAAAATTAAGGCCATACTTTCAATGCCATCCAATCACAGTTATGAACTCTTATCCATTAAGAAACATACTGCATAAACTAGAACTATCAGGAAGATTAGCCAAGTGGGCCATAGAATTAAGTGAGCATGAAATAATATATCGGCCCAGGACTGCAATCAAGTCTCAAATCTTAGCTGATTTTAGTAATAGCATTGTCTCTGAATGGAAAAAGAGTTACAACTATTCAACGGTGTTAATCCGGGTCTATGGACCCTATTTACCAATGGTTCTTCCAATATAAAAGGTGCCGGCTTAGGAATAGTCTTAATATCACCCACGGGTGAAAAGACACGGCAGACTATCAAATGTTATCCTATAACCAACAATGAAGCAGAATACGAAGTTGTTATTGCAGGGTTAGAACTTGCACGAGAGCTTTCAATAGAGCAAATCGAGATCAAAAGCGATTACCAATTGGTAGTAAATCAGATGCAGGGGACTTACATTGCTCAAGAGACTCGGATGATACAGTATTTGGAAAAGGCACGAGAGCTCGTGAGACAATTCAAAACATGGAAGGTAGTACAAATACCTAGAGAGGAAAATGCAGAAGCAGATGCATTAGCTAACATCGCAGCAGTCACGTAAGTAACTAACCAGGACAATGCATTTGTTGGTCATCTATTCCATTCAGCGATCGACCAAGATAGGAATGAGGTAACTTTCAAAAATTTAGCCTGGGATTGGAGAAACAAAATCCAATTTTTTTTACAGAACGACACCATACCTGAAGACAAGAAAGCATCTCAAGCACTTCGCCGCAAAGCTGCACGGTACTGCCTCATTCGCAACTCGTTATATTGCAAAATGTTCGGAGGGCCCCTAGCAAAATTCCTCGGACCTAACCAAATGGAGTTTGTGATGAAAGAAGTCCATGAAGAACACTGTGGAAATCACTCAGGGGCTAGATCCTTAGTGAAAACCTTAATCAGAGCTGGATATTATTGGCCTAAGATGGAAAAAGAGGCCGGGGATTCATGTCCAAATGAGACAGATGCCAAACGTTTGCTAATAACATGCATCGACCTGTGGAACTATTGAACCCAATAATATCCCCATGTACCTTCATGAAATGAGGTATGGACATAGTTGGACCTCTTCCCACAACTAAAGGATATGTACGGTTTTTGCTCGTGCTAACCGACTATTTTACAAAATTGGTAGAGGCAGAAGTGTTCAAACAGCTGCGGGAAAAGGAAGTTAAAAGTTTCTTATGGTGAAACATAATATGCTGCTTTGGGATACCGAAGGAGATCGTGTGTGATAATGGACCACAATTCATAGGCTCGCAAATCACAGAATTCTTCGAAAGCTGGCAAATTAAATGGATCACTTCAACGCCATACCATCCTGTGGCTAACGGTCAGGCTGAATCAACGAATTAAGTCATCATCAACAATATAAAGAAGCGGCTAGATATAGCCTAAGGAAACTGGCCTGATGAGTTACCGGCGGTAATATGGGCATACATGAAAACTTCAAAAACAACCACGGGAGAAACTCCGTTCGCGCTTGTCTATGGCTCAGAAGCCTTAATACCTGTAGAGATTGGCGAACCAAGCTTAAGGCTTACAACAACCGCGGAGGAAGCAAATGACGAAGAATTGAGGACCAATCTGGACCTGCTCGAACCACAGAGAGAAGCAACACTGATATAGATGGCAGCTCAAAAACAAATCATAGAGCGTTATTACAGCTGTAAAGCTCATCTCAGGTACTTCAAGATTGGGGACTTCGTCCTAAAAAAATTCTTTCAATCAACGAAAGAAGCAGGCGCAGGAAAGCTAAATCCAAACTGGGAAGGACCTTACAAAATCCGAGGCATAGCTGGGAAGGGCGCCTACGAGTTGGAAGCTATGGACGACAGAATCCTACCAACAAGTTGGAATGCCATTCACTTGAAGAAGTACTACTTTTAAGGAAAAGAATTACCCCCGGTCAGGTATCACACGTTCAATTTTATTTTGAACATTTGAAATTTTGCTAACCTTTTTAGATGATAGGCATAAAGCTAACCCATCACCAGATGATGATATTAGTTAGACCTGCAATGACACGAGGAAATAACTAAATTACCGGTCTTGGGTTACACTTTCTGATGGACGTTTTAAAGGGTTAAGCAGTCATCATCTAAAAATTATATACCTTCGACTCCTGTATGTTTTTCCTTTTCAGAAAAAGGACCACAAGGAAGGAATAGTCAAGTGCTCGAGATTTCATTCTTCAAAGCTCAAACACTTGGGGGACTATACAGTATGGAAGGAAAAAATGAAGCAAAAAAGACTATCAAAAAGTCAAAGCTCGAGCCTGAAGATCCATCTATCCATCAAGCCAAGTGATACGAGCAAAATTGAAAGAGCCAAAGACTCGAACACAAAGCCTAATCCCCAAAACCTTCGAACATGTTTAGGTTAAAAGGCAAAATGTTAGCTACGAGGAAGAAATGCACATCTTTGTACTTATTTAAAACAGTTATGGATAAAAGATCATCATCATTGTACTCATTCAAAACTGTTGTAACTAAAAACAGTTACGAAATCTTTGTACTCATATAGAAAACTGTTATCAAATAAAACAGTTACAGATGAAAGATCAAAATCCTTGTACTTGTTCAAAAAACTGTAAAACAGTTACGGATGTAAGAGCATTTCCCTCGTGCTTATTGAAAACTGTTGTCAACAAAAATAGTTACGGGTGAAAACCCAAATTTGAATAAAAACTGTTACGAATGAAAAACAGTTTCTCTCATGTATTAACTCGAAAAAACTGTTACATACAGAAAACAGTTACGAAATACAAGTGTATATCAAATCTGTTAAAAGAAAACAGTTGCAACATGAGTTTTAGACGATAATCAAACACATGTAAAATGTTGTGAAAGTCCAAACAAAAAAAAAACTTTCCTCAGAAACATTCTTAAACACGTGAAAAATTCCTATCACTCTATTGCATTATTACATCTTTATGAAGTTGAGACATCTTCTTCGTTAAGTGTCGATCAGAAAGGGCCCTCTTTCACAAATTATGCCTACTACAAAAGGCACACATTTTATATGACACCGTGCCTATTACGAAAAGGTGCGAGTAATCTAAAGCATTCTATATGCAAAACTCAAAGGTAAAACTAAAACCTCGCATGCAAAAGACTTAAAGAGTAGAACAGAAACTCAACGGAAAACAAAAGTCATACTTGCATTAATATATTAAAACGGCTAAGTAAAAGCTAAGTATTAACTTATACTTAGCCGTATATATTTTTTATATATACATTGAGGTGCCCCTAAGTTTTCATTTGGGGACTTTAGAAAGATCCAAATTTACCCCCGATGAGACTGGAGGTAACCACCAATTGAGACAAAGATAAAAAAAAAGGGGTGAATCAACATCTTAATCTTCTTGAGGAGGGGGATTGACTTCTTCATCAGCAGAAGGATTAAGAGCAGCTTGGGGCGAAGAAGCTTGGATAGCAGGAGTCTCATCTTCAGGTGGGGAAATATCCAAACCTTGTTGAGCCTTTTCCATGGCTTCCTTGATCTTAACAATTTCACCGTTAAGGTCGAAATCGCCCCGACTCATTTCTGTCAATGTATCGAGGCGAGAATTTATGTATGCCCTACTAACATCGACATCTGCCGCCTCTTCGAGACTTTCATAATCTCTCTCCCATATATGAAGCTCAACTCTTAACCCATCTTTCTCAACTTCAGCAGCTTCATGGGTAGCCTCAAAGGAACAATTGACTCTTCCAAAGATTGGGTTTTGTCTAAAGCAATGCGAAGATCCTCCTAAGTCCGGGTAAGTGACTGCACAAGCTCGCCTGAGTATTCCTCCTTCTGCTCTAGTAAGGTTTTCAAGCTCCTAACTTCTTCCGAGGCACGGGATAATTGCTCAAGAAACGAAGACTCAAGAATGATCGTGTCTTTGTCCGTTTGGTTAGAATAAGCCTTCTCTACTGCCAACTCCGCAGCCACAACTATCATCTTCTACTCCAAGGTATTCTTTTCTTCTTCTAAGGCTTCCATGTCGAGCCTCAGGCTTTCATATTGCCCCTTCCAATTCCCCGCATCAGCATTCCACTCATTTGGCTCTTGCTCCATGTTAGAAATCCTCTTCATGAGTTCTGTGCCTATGAAATTGATCTACAAAAACAAAATCAATTAGATACGGTAATTACATGTGTAAGAATACAAAAGAATGAATGTTACCTTCAAGGACGAATGTACAATCTCATTAGCCCAGGCAAGAGAACTGTGACTATCTAGCTTGGTCCTCTCTGTTGGGCCAATCAAAGGCTTCAGCCACACTTCAGGTTGGCCGAATTTCTTAAAAAGGCTCCCATCAACCATAACCTCAATTAGCACTTGCCTCATCTCCCTGCTGGAAGACTCTACTTCTCTAACAGGAGGCACAGAAGCAGGTTGATATGAAGAAGTCACGGGCAATGAAATTTGTGGAGCTGAAGAAGTCTCAGGCACGACAAGTTGAGGAGTTGAGAAAGCCACGGACAAGGCAGCAGCGGGAGCTAAAATGGCCAAAGGAGCAGTGGAAATAGCTAAAACGGATGAAGAGATTTCTCTAAAGGAGGGAGAAAAACAGCCAGAGGCATCTCATTAACAGCAGGGCCAAAACCTTCATGGAATAGACGATCCACAAAATCACGAGCAAGAAAAGAAGAAGAATCCCCGGGGGTAGGAGGTCTGACATCAGGTACGGGAGACACTGCCACGGGTGTAGACTCATCGTCTGAGACCACTCTTCTTCTACGTGACCTGTGCACTAGAATGCCCTCTTCTTCTTCTTCTTCTTCTTCTTCTTCTTCTTCTTCTTATTCTAAGGTATTAGACCCACCAACTTTCCTCTTGGAAGAAGAGGAACCAGTAATAATCTCCTGGGCCTGAGCCAAAGACATCTTCGGAATGGATGCAGTAGACATCCCCCGAGCAGAAAACCATGTCAAAAGGAAAAAGGTTAAATGAACGAAGAAAAAGAAGCTCGAGTAAGGAAAAGAAGCGAAAACAAAAGTTTCACTTATCATGAATCTTCACTTTCCAACCGTACTTCACGGAGAAGTACTTCCAAGATCTTTCCTCCAATGGAGCAACTGACAATACCTTTTCTACCCAATCACAGATACCAGAGACATTCTCAACAGTACCCATGATTGCTGAAAAAGGAAGAAAATAGCTACGGTGTTAATAAAACACTTAAAGCAAAGAGAAAAAAAAACAGATGTGAGCTAAAATGTACTCACGTGCGCGATTCCACTTCTTAGGGAAGGGAAGATTTTCCTCGCCCACTAAACCAGCAGCGGGCACAGCAACGTACCGAAGGTACCAACCTCTATCCCTATTGTCATCAGGGGTTACCAACACTCTTTTGATCCTAGCAGCCAGAGTGAAAACCCCTTCACAAAATAAGGTAGGAGAATAAAGATGAATGAGATGATTGAAAGAAAAGGGAACCGAGGCTAAAGAAGCTAAACATCTAAGACACGCGACAACCCGCCACACAAGAGGACCAACTTGTCCTAAGCAAATGTTGAAGAAACGTCAAAGTTCGATGATGACTGGATCAATAGGAGGTCTAAACCCTAGAGTAAAAGGGTAAGTGTAAACAAAAGAATGCCTCGTTTTGTAAGACGTTATTATTTGATTACTATTCAGAATAACAATGGGAAAATTAGACTCCCAAGAACATTCCCTGCGAATAAGGGTAATCAAACCTTCGGTAATAAGAGTGGGATACCTATCAACACTATCAAGGGATAACGACTGGTCTACAAGAACCTGACTATCCCCAGTGAAGGTAAACTCAACAGGAATGATTTCATCAACTCGTGGTTGGCGTAGGGGTTCGTGATGTTCTCTACCCTGGACAGAGACCTGGAAACCCTAGCTCTTGGGGAGACTAAAAACCTAGCAGAAGGAGGGGAAACAATCTGAGAAGAAGAAGAGCCTCTCGAAGGAGTGGAGCCTAAACTCCTCAGTCTACCACCCCTCCGACTCTGAGTCGGAGCGGAAAAGGGTGTCAACTCATCAACGTTTATGACTCCCTTAGATTGGTTTGAAGAAGACATATCTACAAAGGCAAAGAAAAAAGTTCTTTACAAATAAAGTTTGAAAGTTAGAAGCTTTTCGTGAAAGAAAAGTAAAAGGGGGTATTTATACTCGAAGACAACTGTCAAAAAATGGAAAAAAAGCAATGATGTGAAAACCATAATTGAAGATGTCACTTTGTGACTGATGCAACCGCAAGAAAGCCCTAAAAGGCACTGAATAGTTGCAGAACCAACCCAAGAATGCCACGTGGCATAAGAATTAAATGGAAGTGACAAGCGACGCTTACGTACAGGAAAAGATACAATGATTCGAGTAAAGCGGCGGCAAAATATTCTCGCCATAAATGAGTATCCACTTACCAAATATTAATTGATAAATATATGGTAAGTGGGGGGACTATCTGTATTGGTAAAAAAGAGCTTCACACGTGTAATAAATCTTGATGACTTAGTAGTCTATGTGGAGCAATGAAGACACGACAGCTGGACGGGACTCTAAGAAGAGGTACGAGGCACGACAAATCACACCCCTGGGTTAATTAGCTACGGAAGTCTCAACCTGATTGAGAAGATAAAGAGACACGGTCAAAGGTGTATTTGGGCAGAATAAAGGGCAGATTCAGAGATCTTCAAATTAGAGATCCATACGTTACACAACATTCACTCAACAGTTACGGTTGATTCATTGTAACGTTACATTAGAGTAATTATTAGTCATTAATGCTCAATCACCAAAAAAGGGAGACGTTATGTTAGGAAATTCCCTACATAAAGATGAAAAATATAACCTGTAAAGGGGGAGAGAAAAAACCATTCGAACTACTATTGCAATATACTTACTTTTTTGTGCATCTTACTGCTTTCCATTTATAAGTTTACTTAAAATTATAATCTTATTATTTTGTTATCAGAAACCCGTGTTCTTCTTAAAATATCTTTGGGCAAAGAATCCAATTCTTTGGTTAAACAGTGGTATAATCTGTTTTCTACCAACTTGTCTCATGACCCTGATAGGAACATAGGGGTGTATACCTATTAACCCGATCAACACCAAGTGTTGAGCGTCCCTAGATCGGATGATGAACTCATTGGTGGGGAACCACTCGAACATCCAATGAAACTAGTCCTTAGTCAAGTTGTCACAAAATTGCCCCCATTTTGTAGCATTCTCCAGTTGAGAAAACTATTTGGGATAAAGGTCATTCTCTTGGGGTGATGAAAGGATATGTGATCGTTCCACGGCCTTCGCGGGAACTCTTGGCGGTATTGACCTCTCTGGAAATATTCTAGCAACCAAATTTGTAGTAGCAGATTACAACCCTCATAGTGTTTGAACCCCTTCTGGAAGCGATGCAAGGCCTGATATATGTCTGCTATAATCATAGGGACAATAGTATATGTTTGTCCCTTGATTCCCCCCATTATATCTTTGGTTATCATGGCCAGTCTGGTGTGAATTATGTCCTTTTTGCTCGGAAACACTATCATAACCAAGAAGCAAACGATAAACACAAAAACCCTGCGATGAATCCAATCGAAGGAAGTGATGGAGAACTCTTCATGGAAGATACGACAGGATTTGCTGTGACACTATCGTTCATAAAGGAAGTCAAAGGGTATATAGGACTTCTTTATACACACCAAGTGGTCATTCTTTGTCAAACCCATCATTTTCAGAAACCCTTTGGGAGTGCGATTTTCCAGCACCAATAAACCGGGACTGTCCCAAGGTAGTCCGGAGAATCCCCCTATTTCCTCCAAAAGAGGGGTCATTTCTCTGTTGCCAAAATGGTATACAACCCTTTCTCCGTCCCAGAACATATTAGCAGCTTCGATCAACATGTTATTTAGTTGGATATCTAGTAAGGAAGGTAGGTTTCCAAGGACTCTTTTCACATGGTTTTTATCACTTGACGGAAGGTCTTCCCACCAATCTAGGAACAATGATGGTATGTTACGGACCATGCCGAACTTGGGGACTTCGTGCCTCATATTTTGCAAAACAAATAGAGTTAGACCCTTTCCCCTTCCAGATTCGACTATTTATACATTAATAATTAGCGTATTGGAACTTATTTCTCCAAATTAATGCACAAATTGTGGTTATGTCCGTTGGGATTATGGAAACCCCAGTAGACTTTGGACAAGACTTTTCTTAAAGGGTTATTATGTGGACAACATATTAACCCAGGATAGATTTGACCATGATTCATGTACAGTTATAATCAGAGTAAGATTTCTATAAAAGTCTAGACCGGTACCATCAAGAGGACAACTTGAGGGGGAAAGGCACGGAACCGTCTACTGCACCGCTAATCGACTAGTTTTACTGTAAATAAGCCTTTCCAAATTCAAATAGGGTGGTATAGGAAGAGCGCAAACACTTATCAAGCGTCGCTATGGTATTAATACACACGAGCAGAATATGATGTTGAGCATGATTTATGCGAAAGAAAATAGCACGTTGTAACATATTTGCACGATGAAAAAAATGATAAATGCGGTATTTAATAATTTTAAAGGCATTTAAGAAAGAAAACAAGGAGACAAGTCAGTTTCCATAGTAAAGTAATAAAACAGGGAAAAGAAATCATAAAGATAGGCAAATAAATTCACATAAAGTGGGAAGGGGAAGGGGTATGCAAGTATTAACGGAATAATAAAGACATGTTTAAAGACTAATTCACAAAATCAAGTTCGTTATGGTAAGAGCCTAGAAATGTCCCCAGCAGCTGTCGCGCCCCCCCTTTTTCTCGCGAAATCGGGTTTCTACATTTCTGAGACAAATCCTTCTTTTTGGGATTGAGTAAGGGATTGGAAGAGTCTCCACCTAACGGATTAAGGTGCGTTGGGGCACCTAGAGAAGATAACTCATATTACAAGTTTGCATCACCAAAGATCGGGTAAGGGCTCAAATTACCTCGAGGGGAAGGTGTTAGGCACCTCTCGAGGTTCACAACGGTGGATCCCGGCCGAGCTTAAATTAAGCGAATTAGTCTAAAATGGGAGGAAAACAAGTTACTTTAAACAGGATTAAAGGGGGTCCTAGGTTTTTTAGCCTATAGGATCATTCCATGCAATACTTTGTAACTTCCCCAAGTTGGGGTGTTACTCATAGCATTAGCGCACGGGCTATCATCTTCTTACTACCCAATTACTATCTTTCAGTTATTACCTAAGAGTTCTAATAGCTTCAAGATCGTTCCTTATGTGTGCACTACCTGTCCCTTACCTATGGCCCTGGAGGTGTTAGGACCTCTATTTAGGATGGTTCTAGACCAACCTATGTTACTTAAAAATGAGAAATCTAGGCGACAAATAAAAGACAAATAGGACTTTCAAATAAAAAAGTAAGGGATCACATTGGCCTCCACACGTAAACAATAAAAGCACGCAATTGAATCAGCAAACTTCATTAATTTTAGGATCCTATAGGTAGGATATCTATATGAGCAGAAACAAAATATAAAGACGGTTTTATTAAGGCGAGCACTATGACCTGTTTGTTTGCCTACTGATTTTATTCAGCACGTCTGGGCATTCAAAGCAGGTAATATGTCACAATTTTTTAAGCCCACAATCATTAATGAGTCCTACAGATTGCCTAGGCAATGTCGAGAATTGGTTGAATTCAGAATTGATTAACAGAATTCTATAGGCATGATTTCTATGTGTTTACAAATTACAGACCTATAAACATGGTTTCTACGTGTAATACTGATTTTAACTCATAAAGATAAGTTTTTATTCCTTTTAGATCCTATAGGCATGCTTTCTAATTGCTGAATCGAGAAAGGTACTACTTAATTTTAGGAAAAACCTTATTCGGAATCAATTAGTAGTTAAGAGCTAGGTTAAATAAGGTAAGAAATAAGTCCAAAAAATCAATTATAAGTCGGCTCTAATAATCAAAGCATAAAAATCAGGCCAGTAAGGGAAGTAAGGAAATAACACAAGTTATTAATCACATATTAGTCTAAATAAGGTAAGAATAGGTGAACTTCAATAAGGAAATATTGGTACTAAAGGAAAGCTGATTTCAAACCCTTTAACACTTAATTGACAAAATTAAAGGCAAATCGGCAGAAACAATACTAAATAATTGTAACCCTAAGAGATAGACATATAGATGAACTAATTAAAGCAAGTAAAAATCAGTTGAAAAGTAAATAAGAAAACTAGAGATGAAACCTTTAAATGTTAAAACATTTTCTTGCAAAATCCGTTAGAACCAAAACCCTAGTTTTAGGGTAAAATCAGTCATAAAATAATAAAAGCTGTAAGAAACAAAAATATCAAAATTTTAAAGGGGAAATACCAAAACAAACACTAAATCATTTTAGATCTAACAAGATCTAAGAAGATTTATCTAGGAAATAGCCAGGTTCATAGAAAAAATAAACAGAAGTGAACCAAATATGGTTTTGAACCAGAGATTTGAAACCATAAATATGAAAATATTCCTACTCACAAGTATCAGAGTGAACATAAACGGAATAATCGAGAAATGAGAGACTTTGAACCAGATTTGATTCGAGTCTCTTGATATTCACATCAAGTAACATAAAAATCGTGTAACCAGTAGAGAGATGAAGCCAAATAAGACAGGGATCGAATAAAAATCTCATGAATCAAGCAGGAATGTGTGACGGCGGGGCTAGGGTTTGAGGGATGAAAGAGAAGATAGGAGAGTATCCAAAGACGACGAGTTGGGAGAAATGAAGGTAGGGTTTTGGGTCTTAGTATATTAAAAAAGGAAGGTTGATTTAGGGCCGTTGATCTTCTGAGATCAACGACCATGATTAGATATAGGTGGGGCGGGTTATTTGATGGGTATGGGTAGTTGGGTCAGGTAGATGGGTATTGAATTATTGGGATGATAGGGTATTGGGCAGGTCCGAAAAATTTAATAAAACAGGTTATGTTTTAAATACCCATTTAAATTAATAAAATAATCTATAAAATAATTAATAAATGATGAAATTTTTTATTTGTATATGAAAATGATTTAAAATTAATTCTTAATATAATAAAAATATAAAAATTTATTTTCCGTGTAAATAAAGTAAGTATGCATGCATGAGCTATTATTGCAAAGTTATTGCAATTAAACCTAAAGATGTAAATATAATTATGCATAAAATGGTTAAATTTTAATATAAATATAAACGATAAAAATTAAGTAATAATATTATTATAAAATTATTTTTGACGTAATTAGTAATTATTTAGATAATAAAATACTGGAATAAATTAATTAAAAATCCTTTAAAATTACAGAAAGTTTTAGAAAAATACTAGTTGATGCTCATGTATTTTGAAGGTATATATGTATTTTTTGAAATATATATGGAAAAAATTAGGTATCAACACTTCCCCCTTTCGGCTTATAGTGAAATTTTTTTTACCCATTGGGTTTTTTGAGGGTTCGATGTCGATTGAAACCCCTTTGCTTTTTGTGCCTTAGCACATTTGTGTTAGGATAATTTGATACCTCTTAAGGTTTTTCGAGGGCTAATTTTATCGAAGCCCTTTTGATTATTTGCCGAGGGTAGCCCTTTTTAACCGATTTTCCAAAGAATTCGATAGCCTATTTTTATATCAGGATTCGGACGTCTCTGAGCCGCATTAATTTAGTCGTAGCCTTTGGTATGCCTCTTGGGATTATTTAGCAATAACACTTCGAACTTGTTCGAAGCGTTAGTCCCCGAGGATGATGTCCTTGGCCTGTAGATCGAGGGATGGCTTTTTGAGGTCTTATGAATTTGAGTTTAGATGACTCGAATACGTCGATCTACGACGGCAATCCCCGAGTGTTCGAGGCATATTTGCACTTGGCCCCTAAGCCATTTCTCACAAAATCACAAGTATGGAGCTCGTATAGTAGAAAATTTTCTTTGAGACACAAGATATTTGATATAAAAAGAATGCTTCTTTGAATAGTTTATACATGATTACATGTTTTTCCATCTAGGCTCGACTAATGTATATGGACATGGTCTATTCGACCGTTTGGCCCATTACAAAGTTTCCCTATCGTGACCCTTTGACACGAAGTGCTTTCCTCGAGATTATAACATCCGAGGATGATGCCCCCCAGTATTCGAGGTTGATTGTAAAGAAGCCTTGGATACTGTTGAATTGTCCTTGTTAAAAACCTCGTCGGAAAAACCAATTTGAATTAAAAACCGATCTAAGGGAAAAAGAGTGCAACCTGTACTTTAAAACATGGGGTCTCGATGTCTTTGATCGAACACCTGTAGTAAGTTAGCATCGAATATATAAATGAAAGAAGGGGGAAATTCATACCTTAGCAATAATATAGTTTGAGAAGTGATATGTTCCAATTGTTTGGCAGTGGTTCGTCATCCATCGTTCCGAGCTTATAAGACCCTTTTCCGACTATGTCTAGGACTTGGTAGGGTCCTTCCCAATTCGGGGAGCTTCCCTTCATTAGGATCTCGAGTGTTGATGGTGACTTTCCTTAGGACTAAGTCCCCGACTCTGAATTGGAGAAGGTTGGTTCTCCTATTGTAGTATCTTTCGATTCGTTACTTTTGTGCAGCCATTCGAACAAGTGCAACTTCTCGGTTTTCATCTAATAATTCGAGGCTAGTAGTACTCATTGCCTCGTGATTTGATTCTTTCATTGTATGTCAAAACCTGGCATTGGGTTCCCCGACTTGACTAGAATCAAGGCTTCGGAGCCATATACTAAGGAAAATGGAGTTTCCCCTGTACTGGACTTCGTTGTTGTTCAATATGCCCAAAGGACTTCGAGTAAAATTTCTATCCATTTCCCTTTAGCATTGTTCAACCTTTTCTTTAGGTTTTATATGATAGTCTTGATCGTCGATTCGGCCTGTCCATTCCCACTAGGATGATACGGTGTTGACAATATCCTTTTTGTTTTATGGTCTTCGAGGAATTTTGTCACTTTGCTGATGATAAATTGTTTTCCATTCTCGCACACTATTTCGGAGGGTATCCCGAATCGACATACGATGTGATCCTAGATGAAGTCTATAACCTCTTTCTCTCTGACTTTCTCGAAAGCCTGTGCTTCAACCCATTTAGAGAAATAGTCTGTCATAAATAAAATGAACTTAGCTTTACTTGGGGCCGATGGCAGAGGCCGACGATATCCATCCCCCATTTCATGAATGTCCATGGGGATAGGACTGAATAAAGTTGTTTTCCGGGTTGGTGGATCATCGGTGCAAACCTTTGACATTTATCACATTTTCGAACAAACTCCTTAGAGTCTTTTCCATGCTATCCCAGTAATATCCAGCTCTAATGACTTTGTGAATCAGTGATTCGGTGCCGGAGTGGTTCCCAAAAGTGCCTTCATGGACCTCTCATAGAACATAATCAGTGTCCCCTGGTGCCAAACATACTACCAATGGTACGTCGAATGTTCTCATGTATAATGTTCCATCATCAGCCAACGTGAATCGGGCAACTTTGGTTCGTAGGGCCCTCGATTCTTTAGAGTCCAATGGGAGATTTCTATTTTTCAAGTATTCAATATATTTATTCCTCCAATCCTAGGTTAATCTTGTTGAGTTTATCTCGGCATGACCTTCCTCGATCACGGATCTTGAGAGCTGAACGAAAGTCCCCGAGCTGATCTCATCCTCTTCAACCGATGACTCCAATTTGCAAGTACATCGGCCTCACTGTTTTGTTCTCGAGTTACATGCTGTAAAGTCCATTCCATGAAACAGTGCAAATTTACCTGCAGTTTGTTCAAATACCTTTGCATTCTATCCTTTCGAACTTCGAAGGTTTTGTTTACTTGGTTAACAACCAGTAAAGAGTCACACTTAGCTTCGAAGGTTTTGTTTACTTGGTTAACCACCATTAAAGACCTGCAATCATGGCTTCATAGTTGGCCTCATTGTTAGTCAATTTAGAAGTTCTGATAGATTGCCTAATGGTGTTACCCGTGGGCGGCTTCAAAATGATGCGTAGCCTGGACCCCTTCACATTCGAAGAGCCATCTTTGAGAAGGGTCCATACCCCCGATGATGTACCCGATTTTAACAAGAGTTACTTATCGACTTCGGGTACGAGGGTTGGTGTGAAATCGGCCACGAAGTCCGCTAAAATTTGAGACTTTATGGTCGTTCGGGATTGATATTCGATATCGTACCCACTGAGTTCAACGTCCCATTTGGACAATCGACCCCACAGTTCATGTTTGTGCAAAATATTACAAAGTGAGTAAGTGGTTAATACACATATGGGGTGACACTGAAAGTATGATTTTAACTTTCTAGAAGCGCTTATCAGTGCAAGTGCCAATTTCCCTAAGTGTGGATATCTAATTTCCGCTTCTCCTAAATTTCGACTTATGTAATAAACATGGAATTTCAATACCTTGCTTTTCTTGAACCAGGACAGCACTTACCGTAATTTATGATACTGCTAATGTAACGACCCGGTCTATCGTTACGTAGAACTTGCATTTTTATTGCTTTCATTGACTTGTCATGGATTGATTATTCTATTATTGATGTATTAGAGTCGATAGGCTTTAAATCGGAATGGTTAAATGAGAATTCAGTAACTTAGTCTTTAAAAGATAGCCTTACAATGGAAAAAATCAACTGAGAGTTGACTTATCGGGAAATGACCTCGGAATGCGGATTTTATGGCTCAAATAGCTTCGTTAGGTGATTTGGGACTTAGAAGTGTGTTCGAAATATTTTTGTCATGTCCGGTGTGGAATTAGGCTTGAATTGGCGAAAGTTAGTTTTGGCGATTTCCGGACAACAGTAGAAAATAGGCTATCGGGGTCGGAATGGAATTCCGGCAGTTGGAACAGGTTCGTAATACCATTTTGGATGTGTCTGCAAAATTTCAGGTTAATCGAAGTTGTTTTGGGTAGTCTCGGCTTTGTTGGAGGATTTTAGACATTTCAAAGTTCTTAGGCTTGAATCCAATGTAAATTTGGTGTTTTGATGTAAATTTTGGTGTTGTTAGAGTGCAACTAAGTTTGAATGATGTTATAGGATGTGTTGGTAACTTTGGTTGGGGACCCGAGGGGCTCGGGATTGATATCGGGTGGTTAACGGGCATTTTTGGCCTTAGGAACCTACTGAAAAATCTGGTGTTCTGTTGCTGGTGTCCTTGTACACGATCACAGGGATACATTCGCGATCGCGTAGTGCAAATTATGAGGGGAAAAATTTTACTCTCTGCGATCGCATAGGTGTGTTCACGATCTCAGAGGTTGAGCAGTGCGATCGCGTGAAGAGTGTTGCGATCGTGTAGGGATAAGGCAGGAGCGTGGGGGCGAGGTCAATTGGTCTTCACGATCGCGTGCATGGGGTTACGATCGTGTGAGGTTGGACTGCTGTGAACCGTGATCGCATGGCTAAGTTTACGATCGCAGAGAGGAAATCACTGGGCATAATTAATTAAACCCTTCCGTGACTTAACCCTTATTTTACACCATTCTTGTACGGGAAATAGCTTTGGGGACGAATTTTGAATTGGGAAATCCTTGTTCTTCATAGAGGTAACTATTTTGATTATTAAAACTCGATCATGGATGATCATAGAACATAAAACCAGTGTAAATTCGTGGAAAAACAGTAGAAAAATGGGATTTTGGGGCTTGAGAATAAGAGACCTTTAGGGGTCGATTTGAGGTGTCAAACGGACTCCGATTTTGGCGTTCTTTGTACGAACGAAATTGGGAAGATGAAGGACACTTTTATTTAAATTTTTTTGAGTTTAGGACGCGGGCCCGGGGGTCTGGTTTTGACCAATTTCGGGTTTTTGGGTGAATTTTGATATTTTCAATTGGAAATCGTTCCTTAGGCTTATATTGATGATAAAAATCTGAGTAGCGTGTTAGCCGGTTTTGAGGTAAGTAACGCTTCCAAACTTGGAACTGAGGGTTCGAAACCCCAAACTATTTGATAATTGCTGTTAATTAAGGTGACGCACTTGCCAAGTGACGGGCATGCGGGCGTTTACCGAATATTTGTAGCCTGGCTCATCCCATGGCAGTGTCTATTGGTTATCCCATATTGATATTGTACTGTGAAGGTGGTAATTACCTGAAAAGAAATAGAAATCATGCTAAGTATAAATGTTAAGGCTTCACGCCGATGTGTTTAGACCGGAATGGTCGATTATTGCTGTCTCTATATGTGATTATTGCTTTCATGTACTCAGTCCTGTTATAGTATATGTTTCATGTCTCAGTCTCGTAAGTTGCTAGTTTATTTATATTATCATTGGTTTGGGCTGCATTGCATATGTTAAGGCATTCTAAGTGAGACTGGAAGGTACTGAGTGGGTGAGGCTTAGAGCCTAGTTTGAGACAGTTTTGAGGTCGGATTGCACACGGCAACGGTCCTGAAATCATGCCTTCATTGGCTTGATATAGCGCTTGGTCTGAAAGGAGCCCCTCCAGAGTCTACACACCCCCAGTGAGCGTATAGATATTCTCGAGATGGATTTCTCCGTGGTTGTTATGTTCCGGAGATGGATTTCTCCGTGGTTATTATGTTCCGGAGATGGATTTTTCCGTGGGGGATGCATCAACCGTTTTCCTCAGTACTTAGTGATTGTGTCACTTGTGTTTATGTAATATCCGGGATGGACTTCCCTGGGCCTGAAGGCCGTATTCTAGTACTGAGTAGACCACCTTATGAGAGCTCGATTAATGAGTACACATCATTCATGATTCCATCATGTTAGTATGCAGGGTTACTGACATATCTTGATACATCGTATTTATTTCCTGATATATTACTGTCATGTCCAATTTATATACTGGTTTTTGAATTGTCGGAGGTTTAGTCTGTCACTACCTCTCAGCACGTAGTTTGGTTTCGTTACTACTGAGTTGGTGTATTCACGTTACCCCTTGCACCTTGTGTGTAGATCCAGGTACAGAGGAGTTCAGCTCGGGCCAGGGAGCACATCAGTTTCATCTGAGTTGACGAGGTAGCAACTGGCGACCGCAATCTCGTCTTCTCTTTCCTTTCTACCTGTCGTATTTATTTTCAGACTATGTTAGTCATTTCGTTTGATTTTATTTAGTATTAGCAGCTCATGACTGTGTGACACTGGATCCGGGAATTGTAGGATTCGGTCTTTCGAATTTTATAAACTGGTTTTTCCAAAATACTGGATTTATTACTGTTGTCGTTGAATTCAGAATTTGTTAAAAATGGGCTTTTTATGAAATTGTATTTAGTTAGATAAAATGGGTGGCTTGCCTGGTTCCAGGACATGCGCCATCACGATTCCGGAAATATGTCGTGACAAGTTGGTATCAGAGCGCTAGGTTAAATAGGTCTCACCAGTCATGAGCAGGTTTAGTAGAGTCTTGCGGATCGGTACGGAGACGTCTGTACGTATCTTCGAGAGGCTGCAAAACCTTTAGGAAAAATCTCACATTCTTGAACTCTTGTCGTGCGAATCCATTGATTCAACCTGAAGCGTAATTATTTTAAATCCTTTCATGTATTCAAACGCTCACGTGAGCGCTCGGTATCAGCCGTGCACCGATGGTTTGTGATTTCCATGAATGGGATGTGAATTTAGCATGCTTGGGGTCAGTCTGGAGGACTTATTGCCGGATTTTTGTCTGTAGCTTGAGTGACGAGATTTCATTTGTGTGAGTATATGTTTTGGGGACTTATATGTCCGTGGTGTCCTTATTGAGTGAGCTTTGTGACTAGATGACTTCGTGGTGGGTATGATTAACAGTTAGATGTGTTCGGGTTGTTTGATTGTGACAAGAATGGATTAGCGGGAGATTTAGCAAGAACCATTAAGTATTTGACATCTATATTGAGATTAGAATATGGCTTCGAGTTATGAGTGTATTGAAGGACCTCTCGTGTGGTTTAGTTGTGGAGTGAAGTAGATTTTTCTGTTGTGTTATGAGTTCCTGGTGATGTCTTTTGGGTTGGTCAATGCCCCAGCATCGTTCATGTATTTGATAGACGGTGTATTTAGTCATGTTATATTTCCTTTGTTATTGTATTTATTGATGGTATCCTGCCGTACTCTCGTAGCCAGGGATATCATACTCGACATTAGATGATGGTATTACAAGGATATAGGGAAGAGAAGCTTTGTGCGAAGTTCTACAAGTGTGAATTTTTCGCTTAGTTCAGTAGCATTCTAGGGACATGTGGTGTCCAGCAAAGGTATCTATGTGGTCAGACGAGTGTGAGTGGAGCTTCCAGAAGCTCAAGAATTCCTGGACCACAGCTCTAGTGTTAGTATTGCCATAAGCTTCAGGTCATTATACCGCTTATGGGATGTCTCGAGGGCAGGCAGTGGTTGTGTTCTACTGTAGGAAGGTATAGTGATTGTGTGATAGCTTTGATATTTATAAGTGTATAGGGAGATAACATTTTGAGATTTAGCAGGTAGGGGTATCTCCTGCGGTTTTTCATGAGGTGTGTGACCCTTATGTTTATCTGTAGTAAGTTCTCTCTATCAGTAAATGATGCATGTTGCAATTTGAGTTTAGATCGCTTGTGGGAGTTGGCATGACCATCACAATGGTGGATGCGAGATTGGCAATTGATTTGAGTATTAAATGGTTTGGGTCATATAAGCTTATGGATGATTTAGTTGAATCCCACCACAACATGGTGGCAGTGATAATGTGTGGGCATAGTCTTGTTTGTCGTGATCCTTGGCTTTGAGCCAAGTGGGGGAGTTCGTTATTGATAAGTTGATTACATGATTATGTTTTGTACTGGTTTAGGTTCGAGGTATGTTGGTGAATCAACTATAACCTACAGAGGTGGAGTCAGGGAATGACTCGAGTGATGGAAATTTCTTCGATACAAGTTGTAACGTACTTTACGGATAGTGGAATTCGTTGTCTGATGGAGTTGTAGTGGTAAGTGTAGAGTGTGCAATGTATGAGCATGCTTTTTGCTTCAAGGGTGTGGATTACTTTCCTAGTATGTGGATTTCAAGCGGGGTTAGGTTGTTCTGAGTACTTGGTTATTGTAATTGAAATTGCGTAGAGTAAAAGACGTTCGAAAATGGTTCAGACAGATTCAAGGTTACATGTAGCGATCGAGGGTCTTCAAGGTGTGAGAAGGGCTAGAATTGAGATTTACGGGAAATGTGTCAAGACTTGTGGTGTATTTGCAGTATCGTGGATTCTATCCATCAGTATTAGGAAAGAGAAGGTAATGACTTTAAATTTGCAGGAAGTCTCTTCAGGGTAAGTTTTCTAATGTGGTGCATTTGGGGATAATTGAGGGAGTATTCAGTCACTTATGAGCCTTAGACGGTATATTTTTATGTTCGGGTTTCGTGCGGTGAGTCGGAATTGAGAATTGTGGTACTATGGCAAGAAGAAGTATCAATTCGAAGGTAAGTCAGAAGGAACTTGAATAAATAGGACAACTTGTTAGTAGGTCGGATCGGGATGATATGGGATATGGTTGGTTCTTTGGGTGTTTATAAGGTAATGAGTTGTTACAAGTGTTTATTAGCAATTCTCTTGGAATTTGGTGGCATCCGTAGCTTGGTTGAGTTAGAAGGATTCAGTCCTGACGGCTTGGTGTCGTACCAGTGTGATTCGGGAGTTCTTGATGGTTTCTACCACAGTTGGAGATGTATATTTCGACGGGCGTGAGGGCCAGGTGATGTATAGTGATTTTGCTTCTAGATGGGATCGAATGGAAAGTTTGTGGCTAGTTGGGTACGTAGTTATTGTGGCTAGGAAGGGAGCATGAAGTTCTCATATTTATCATAGGATTGCATGGCGTAGGCGGTATTTTGTGTATAGTGGAGAGTGGCATATATGAGGTCACGTTTCAGTTCTGGAAGGAAGGCGAGAACTGGTAGTTTCAGATGATTAGGTAAAGGATACCAATATTAGATGGCTGGATGAGAGTATACATTCATTAAGAACGATGTTTTTAAGGCAATGTGTTTGAATAAGGGTGCTTCATTGGTGTTACGACGCTTTCTCGTCGGATCGGCTGCTGAATTCAAGGTTTCTTGGTGACACAGAGGAATTATGGGGGTTATCCCTCGTGGAATGATTGAGCATCAGGGATGTGTTATACATTTGAGTGGTGGAATTAGGATCAGATATGGTAATTGGTGCGCCTCATGGATTTTGAGACTGGAGTTTTCATGAACAGATTATTTTTGTAGTTGTGAACTACGAGGATGCGAGCAAGGCTAGTCAAGTGTTTTTATATGTCATGATTCAGTCAGTATGAACGTTCATAGAGTTATCTACCTGTTGTGGGTGACCAGAGTTGAATTATAGTTGTTGGTAGGCCGGTATGGGTGTGTGGTCTGCACCGAGTCGGAATTATTGACCCCGAAATGCTATTGTTGAGGGATGTACCATTTGGTTGTCATTGAGCTTATTCATATCTTGGAGTGATCTATGAATCATCTTTCGGTGTTCGAGGAGTTGTGATCATCGATTATATATGTGCATATGATGTAGTCCTATCGGGTCTGTATAGCGAGATTTGAGTAAGGTAAGTAATTAGGTGTTGCAGGATTGAGACGTATTGGTTATGTTCTTCCTTATTCGGGTGGCACGGTATCATCCAATTTCCCGTGATTATGGAAATGCACTTTGAGTAATTGATGTCGAATTTTTCATGGTTATTGATTTTGAGAAAGGTGTTTTGGAGTGTGGCATGTGGTCTAGCGGTTGGATGGGATCACGTTTTGCAGCTCGATTAGGTAGAGGTATGATCCTTGGTGTCGGATTTGGGTGATATGGTTTCAGGATGTGTATCAGGCTTTTAGTATGATGTGGTAATGGTAAGTGTTAGTGGCAGGATAGCCCTCTCGTGCGAGTCTTCCTTATTTAATGAATTGAACTCTTGGTATGTGGTTATTGAGTGAACAAGTTTCACAAGTTATGGCTCTGGATGGTATTGATACTGATCGGGCGAATGGTTACTGGTTTATATGTGTTTCTTTCATCATCGGCAGTATATGGAAGTGTTAGAATGAGGCATGGTTTGATAAGAGGGTATGTATCGGTATTGAGTTGTTTGAACAACAATTGTGGTTAGGAGTTATTGCTATGAGTGGTTGAGCCACACGGTATATTATGTGATTTCATCTTGGGTTACGGATATGGGTTGATACAACGTGTTCAGACTATTTCAACTTATAGTCATGGAAATTTGAACTTGTAAATAATTTCAGAAGTGGAAACTTGGTTTTAAGGTCTATGGGTCAGGATTTGATAATGAAATTTCAGTTATGTTGTTTATCGGACGTAGATGGGGTAAGGTGACATGGGATCACCTCCGAATATGTGCATGTAAGATTACACAACAATTTTTGGTGGTGTTGGAACAACTCTAGGCACGTTCGAGGACGAACGTATGTTTAAGTGGGGGAGAATGTAACGACCCGGTCTGTCGTTACGTAGAACTTGCATTTTTATTGCTGTCATTGACTTGTCATGGATTGGTTATTCTATTATTGATGTGTTAGAGTCGATAGGCTTGAAATCGTAATGGTTAAATGAGAATTCAGTAACTTAGTCTTTAAAAGATAGCCTTATAATGGGAAAAGTGAATTTAGAGTTGACTTATTGGGAAACGACCTCGGAATGCAGATTTTATGGCTCGGATAGCTTCGTTAGGTGATTTGGGACTTAGGAGTGTGTTCGAAATATTTTTGTGATGTCTGGTGTGGAATTAGGCTTGAATTTGCGAAAGTTAGTTTTGGCGTTTTCCGGACAGCAGTAGAAAATAGGCTATCAGGGTCGAAATGGAATTCCGGCAGTTGGAACAGGTTCGTAATGCCATTTTGGATGTGTCTGCAAAAATTCAGGTTAATCGAAGTTGTTTTGGGTAGTTTCGGCATTGTGGAGGATTTTAGAAATTTCAAAATTCTTAGGCTTGAATCCAATGTAAATTTGGTGTTTTGATGTAAATTTTGGTGTTGTGAGAGTGCAACTAAGTTTGAATGATGTTATGGTATGTGTTGGTAACTTTGGTTGGGGTCCTGAGGGGCTCGGAATTGATATCGGGCGGTTAACGAGCATTTTTGGCCTTAGGAACCTACTGAAAAATCTGGTGTTCTGTTGCTGGTGTCCTTGTACGCGAACGTAGGGATACATTCACGATCGCGTAGTGAAAATTGTGAGGGGCAGAATTTTACTCTTTGCGAAGCATAGGTGTGTTTGCGATCGCAGAGGTTGAGCAGTGCGATCACGTGAAGAGTGTTGCGATCGTGTAGGGATAAGGCAGGCGCGTGGGGGCGAGGTCAATTGGTCTTTGCGATCGCGTGCATGGGGTTGTGATCGTGTGAGGTTGGACTGCTGTGAACCGCGATCGCGTGGCTAAGTTTTCGATCGCGGAGAGGAAATCACTGGGCATAATTAATTAAACCCTTCCGTGACTTAACCCTTATTTTACACTATTCTTGTACGAGAAAAAGCTTTGGGGACGAATTTTGAAGAGGGAAATCCTTGTTCTTCATAGAGGTAAGTATTTTGATTATTAAAACTCGATCATGGATGATTATAGAATATAAAACCAGTGTAAATTCGTGGAAAAACAGTAGAAAAATGGGATTTTGGGGCATGAGAATAAGAGACCTTTAGGGGTCGATTTGAGGGGTCAAACGGACTCCGATTTTGGCGTTCTTTATATGAACAGAATCGTGAGAGGATGAAGAACACTTTAGAATAAAAATTTCTGAGTTTCGGAATGCGGGCTCGGGGGTCGGGTTTTGACCAATTTCGTGTTTTTGGGTGAATTTTGATATTTTCAATTGGAAATCGTTCCTTAGGCTTATATTGATGATAAAAATCTGAACTTGGTAGATTTGGAGCACTCGGAGGCATACTTAGAGGCAAGGGCATTGCGGAGTAGTGTGTTAGCCGATTTTGAGGTAAGTAACGCTTCCAAACTTGGAACTGAGGGTTCGAAACCCGAAACTATTTGATAATTGCTGTTAATTAAGGTGACACACTTTCCAAGTGACGGGCATGCGGGTCATTACCGAATATTTGTAGCCTGGCTCATCCCATGGCACTGTCTATTGGTTATCCCAGATTGATATTGTACTGTGAAGGTGGTAATTTCCTGAAACGAAATAGAAATCATGTTAAGTATAAATGTTAAGGCTTCACGCCGATGTGTTTAGACCAGAATGGTCGATTATTGCTGTCTCTATCTGTGGTTATTGCTTTCATGTACTCAGTCCTGTTATAGTATATGTTTCATGACTCAGTCTCGTAAGTTGCTAGTTTATTTATAATATCATTGGTTTGGGATGCATTGCATATGTTAGAGCATTCTAAGTGAGACTGGAAGGTACTGACTGAGTGAGGCTTAGAATCCTAGTTTGAGCCAGTTATGAGGTCGGACTGCACACCGCAGCGATCCTGAAATCATGCCTTCGTTGGCTTGATATAGCGCTTGGGCTGAAAGGAGACCCTCCGGAGTCTATATACCCTAGTGAGCTATATTCCAGAGATGGATTTCTCCGTGGTTGTTATGTTCCGGAGATGGATTTCTCCATGGTTATTATGTTCCGGAGATGGATTTCTCCGTGGGGGCTGGATCAGCCGCTTTCCTCAGTACTTAATGACTGTGTCACTTGTGTTTATGTAATATCCGGGATGGACTTCCCTGGGCATGAAGGCCGTATTCTAGTACTGAGTGGACCACCATATGAGAGCTTGATTAATGAATACACATAATTCATGATTCCATATGCATTCATGCTAGTACGCAGGGTTACAGACATATCTTGATACATCGTATTTATTTCCTGATATATTACTGTCATGTACAATTTATATACTGTTGTTTGAATTGTCGGAGGTTTAGTCCGTCACTACCTCTCAGCCCGTAGTTTGGTTTCGTTACTACTGAGTTGGTGTACTCACGTTACCCCCTGCACCTTGTGTGCAGATCCAGGTATAGAAGAGTTCAGCTCGGGCTAGGGAGCGCATCAGTTTCATCAGAGTTGACGAGGTAGCAGTTGGAGACCGCGATCTCTTCTTCTCTTTCCTTTCTACCTGTCGTATTTATTTTCAGACTATGTTAGTCATTTCGTTTGATTTTATTTAGTATTAGCAGCTCATGACTGTGTGACACTGGATCCGGGAATTGTAGGATTTGGTCTTTCGAATTTTATAAACTGGTTTTTCCAAAATACTGGATTTATTATTATTGTCATTGATTACAGAATTTGTTAAAAAGGGTTTTTTTTAAGAGAATTGTATTTAGTTAGATAAAATGGGTGGCTTGCCTGGTTCCACGTCAGACGCCATCACGACTCAGGGAATGGGTCATCACAGCCAAGTACAAGTAAAGTTTCTCATCTGCCTTCAGAGTGTGAAGCAGTAGTGGGCTCAATAGATATCGCTTTAATTCCTATAATGCTTGTTGGCATTCCGGGGTCTAGGAGAAATCGTTCTTCTTTTTTAGTAGAGAGAAAAATCTGTGGCTTCGATCCGATGACCTCGAGATGAATCGACCTAAAGTAACTTTCCACCCAGTCAGCCTCTGTACGGATTTTACACTGTCCATGACAGCGATGTATTCGATGGCCTTGATTTTATCGGGGTTGATCTCGATCCTCCGATTCGACACTATGAAGCCAAGGAACTCTCTCGGACCGACCTTGAAAGCACATTTCTCGGGGTTGAGCTTCATGTTATATTTCCTCAGAATGTCGAACATTTCCTGCAAATGAGCTAAATGGTCCTCTGCACGCATGGACTTAACTAGCATGTCATCAATATACACTTCTATTGACTTACCTATTTGTTCTTCGAACATTTTATTTACTTGGCGTTGGTAAGTAGCTCCTGCATTTTTTAGCCCGAAGGGTATTACATTATAACAGTATGTTCCGTACTTGGTGATAAATGAAGTCTTTTCTTGGTCTTCCGGGTTCATCTGAATTTGATTGTACCCGAAATAGGCATCGAGAAAAGTAAGGATCTCGTGGTCGGCCGTGGCGTCGATCATGCGATCGATGTTCGGTAGTGGAAAAGAATCTTTGGGGCATGCCTTGTTCAAATCCCTATAATCTACACAAATTCTAAGTTTGTTCCCTTTTTAAGGGACTACAACTACATTGGCTAACCATTCGGGATATTTTACCTCCCGAATGGACCCTATTTTGAGAATTTTAGTTACCTCGTCCTTTATGAATGCGTGTTTTACCTCAGACTGGGACCTTCTCTTTTGCTTCACCGGTCTGAACTTACGGTCCAGGATTAATCAATGCGTTGTTATCTCCGGTGGGATCTTTGTCATGTCTAACTGGGACCAAGCAAAAAATTATATGTTATCAATAAGAAACTGAATAAGATTTTTCCTAAGTTCAAGGGGTTAATACGGTTCCCAGGTATACCTTTCGCTTGGGAAAATATTATATCAATATAACCTGTTCCAGCTATTCAACCGTTTATTTGGTGGCGTCAAAATCTTCGGGAAAAACAAAAGTTCGAGGGGTCAGGAAATCCTCCTCTTTTTCTTCTATCTCCTGCTTCCCCTATTCGGTCGATGCTGATGGCGGTGATTTCTATTTGGCTTCCTGTTTACCTTTGACGCTCGCCTTTTCCGAGGTTGGTAACGTCGATATTGGTGTTACCTCATCGACTACAAACATTCCTTTGCAGCATGTTTCTCCCCGTACACTATTTTTACACCGTCCGACGTCGGGAATTTCATTATCTGGTGGAGATTCGAGGCGACTTTCCTCATGTTGTGGATCCAAGGACTTCCGAGCATGGCATTGTACCTCATGTCGCCCTCGATTGCATGGAACTTGGTATCTTGAATGGTTCCATCCATGTTCACCGACATGATAATCTCTCCTTTAGTTGTTTCAATAGCCATATTAAAGCCGTTAAAACCCGAGTTGCCGGAACGATTTGATCCTGTAGGCGGAGCTGCTCCACGACCCTTGATCGGATGATATTTGCTGAGCTACCTGGATCCACTAAAACACGCTTAACTTGAACTTTATTTAATAAGATAGAAATTACCAGAGCGTCATTGTGGGGTTGGGAGATTCCTTCTGCTTCTTCATCATTGAAGGATAAGTTTCCTTCAGGCACATAATCTCGAGTTCGTTTTTCCCTAGTGATTGATACCTTGGTGCATTTGAATATGGGTCCCTGTGGAATGTCGACCCCACCGACGATCATATGAATGACATGCTGTAGTTCCTCCTTTTCATTTTTCCTGTTTGATTCCCTTTCACTAAAATAATTCTGGCTCGATTGCTGAGGAACTATCGAAGGTAGCCCTCGTTGAATAAACGGGCTACCTCATCCTTTAATTTCCTGCAATCCCCGGTCCTGTGGCCATGTGTGCCATGATACTTGCACATCAAATTTGGGTTTCTCTGGGAAGGATCGGTCTGTATGGGTCTGGGCCACCTAGTATCTTTTATCCTTCCGATCAAGGCATAAAATGCCTGATGCATCAATGCTAAAGTTATATTCTGATAACCGAGGTACCTCTATGGGATCGGTATACTTGTCAAAATCACTTTTGCTTGTAAGTCCCTGAGAATTCTGTCCTTGATCACTTCTTCGATCATTCCCGACGGAATTGCATCCCGGATCATTGTTCCTTCGATCTGCGATATATGGTTGGTATCGGTATTTGTTCGACTTTGGTTCCCTGTCGACGTCCCTCTGATTTTAACCGGTCGACCTGTTTGGATGTACTGAACCGGTAGGGGCTCCTAGTTGGTCGTCCTCGAACCGGATCTTCGATTGATATCGATTGTGCACATCTGCCCAAGTTACAGTTGGATACTCGATCAAATTTTATTTCAACTGGCGTGATATTATCGAACTTCGTTCGTTCAACCCTTGGGTGAAAGCTTGAACGGCCCAATCATCTGTGACCGGTGGATATTCCATGCTCTCCATTTGAAATCGAGACACGAACTCCCTCAACATTTCATTATCCCTTTATATTAGCTTGAAAAGATCCAATTTTCTTGTTGCTACCTTTATGGCCCCGACGTGCGCCTTTACGAAAGAATTTGCTAACATGGCAAATGAGTCGATGTAATTTGGTGGCAGGTTGTGATACCAAATCATTGCTCCCTTCGACAGGGTCTCTCTGAACTTTTTCAACAACACATTCAATTTCATCATCTTCCAAATTGTTAGCCTTGATGGCGCATGTATAAGAAGTAACATGCTCGTTGGGATCAGTAGTCCCATTATATTTGGGATGTCTAGCATACGAAACTTCTTTGGAATAGGCTTCAGAGCCGTACTTGGAGGAAACGACTTTTTCACAAACTTCTTCGAATCCATCCCTTTCGGGAGTTATGTGTCTCCACCTTTTTATCATTGGCTTCGATTTTCTTCTCCCCTGATTCAATTCTTTTGGTGAGCTCCTCGAGCATTTTCATTACCATAGGATCAGTCCCCGACTTATTACCATTCGACCTTTCCTGTACTGGATCTGTACGGCGAGTAATTTTCGTCTCGACCCTATTCAGAGCTCTATGTTGATTTTGTAACTGAGCAATAACGGCTTGCTAAGCCTGAAGCATATCGAATATCACTTGGAGACTGACTTCTTCATCTCCTCTGCCCTGCGTGTCTTGGCCACCAGATCAGTCTTCTCTGCGTATACTCCCATCGAGATCCGTGCCTAGGTCCGCAATTAGAGAAACATGCGAATTGACATCGACCAGATTGGCAACCGGTGCTCCCCCGAGATTGGCCTGTGGCACCTAGACTCCTGGAGAAATCACATTTTTGTTTTCCCCGTGTAATCCGAGGCCATTGTCACCGTGTATGCGTTTTGTGAGTTTGACATGTTTTAACCTGAAAGCAAAAATTCTTGACAAGAACAAGCGTAAAATAGTGTGTTTTATTAGAATCAATACTGAACAACCACTATTACCTTAGCCTCATGGTGGGCGCCAAACTGTTTAACCTAAAAATTGAGTAACAATTAAACTTATATTATGGTTTAAGGATATGTGATTTAATCTAATACCAATTGATAAGAAATGAATTAAATAGATAAATTGGATAATAAAATAAATCAAACCAGTGCGAAGGCAGTGTTTCGACCTCGATTCGAGATAGTCTCGAGGTTGGATAATAAGAAAAGTAAAGGATGGAACAAACAGTGATGAGCAGAAATGAACAGTAAGTAAAGAGAGCATCAAAAGTATAGATTCTTATAAGTGAATAGTGATTATGATGTGTTTACAAATGAATGAGATCCCTCTTTATATAATAGAGGAATCCTAAATAAGGTACAATTCTAATAGCAGAGGTAAATCCCATGATTGACATCAATAACCACTTTGATTTGATCTGTTCCGGAATTTTCGCTGTGATTTTCGACCGGTTCCTGATATCTCGCCATTCCGTTGTTACGCCTTACTCGAAGTCAGTCGTGCTTGATCTGACCTCGATCTCAACAAACACTTTGATCTCCAGGTTCAATGTTTTATCTTCGAGCTCGAGCCAGATTTGTTACAGAGCTACCCTCGAGGTAACTCCCCTGCCAATGAAATCGGGTATGCCCAATGTCGACCGTATAGTGTTATATCTACCTTACATTTCTTTGTAAATAATATTTTGGTGGATATTTCCTTCTATCGTTTTGACCGCTTTGTCATGATTAAATATTTTGATATCGATATTAATATTCTTATTAAAAGTGTAATTTATAATTGTTCATGTGAGAAACCATGTTGCAGCAAATACTGTTCAACTCTGAGATTGGACACTATGATTTATATCATTGCAAATCACAAACATATTCGAAATTATTTTTGAACGAAATGTGTGTTTTTAATTAATTAGAGTCTTACTCGTTTCTTTATACTTAGGAATCGTAGTGACAAATTCGGTATAGACATCTAAAAAAATTTCAAGAGATAATTCTATGTTGATTAAAATTGAACAGTTAGACTTTTAATAATTGTAATACATAACATTTATTCAGACATTTAACATCTAGTTAGGAAAAAATAACTGAAGTATTCAGGGACTTTTGTATCCGTACTCACTTTTTGTGTCACGTTTTAACTTATATCTGCTTTGTAAAAAAAATTGCATCCGTACCCGCTTTTGCACATAACTTCAGAATACGGGGCTGAAGTAGCAAAGGAAATCACGCAAAACTTCAGCATTCTAGTAGACGGGCCTGAAGTAGCTTGCGAACTTCAGCACTAGAGCTGAAGTTTTTGTCTTTGTAACTGGGGAACTAACTTCAGCTCTAGAGATGAAGTTTTTGTCTTTGTAACTGGGGAACTTCAGCTCTAGTAAATGGGGAACTTCAGCTCTAGAGCTGAAGTTTTTGTCTTTGTAACTGGGGAACTTCAGCATACAGGGCTGAAGTTCCCCAGTTATAAAGACAAAAACTTCAGCATACGGGGCTGAAGTTCTCCAGTGTAACTGGGGAACTTCAGCTCTAGAGCTAAAGTTTTGTCTTTGTAACTGGGGAACTTCAGCATACGGGGCTGAAGTTCCCCAGTTATAAAGACAAAAACTTCAGCATACGGGGCTGAAGTTC